>NJDD01008614.1:37991-56827 GCA_002245505.1 Calephelis nemesis
TGTACTAATTTATTTGAAAAATTATCTTTCTCTAAAAGATTGATATTAAATCTCTCTCAAGCTCAAGCTCTTGGGAATAGCGGTGGCCTCATTACACAAGCTCTTGTAATGAGATTTGGCGGCAACGAGGAAATAAACGTTACGCTAATTTCATCATGATTACTTCATTTGTGCACTTTCACTGAACAAAATTGTACAAAATTCCACCAAATTTGATTAATTTAACTTAATTTAAATAAGAAATGCAATAATCATGAAAAAAATTCAACCATATTTTCTTTCGATGGCGCCAAAGCTTAACATACAGTCAAATTGAGAATCTCCTTCTTATTCGGTTTGTTTCTTTTTGTTTCGTCTTTGAGATTAAATAATTTGACATTTATCGACGCTGTTTATTTCGCAATAATTACGCAGATGCAGGAGCAGCGTTAAGCAAAACCACCTGAACAAGTTGCAGTATACATACCTACCTACTAACATTTCGCAAGTTTCGTTATTTTGATCAAAACCAGTTCAATATCTCGGACATCTCGGACTTCTTCTTGACACTCGATTTTTATAAGCCCTCGACGGAATAAGAGCGGTGTTTTAAGTTTAAGTATGTGTGTGTGTGTGTCTCTGTCTGTCTCTGTCTGTCTCTGGCATCATAACTTTCGAACGGATGGACCGATTTCGGAGCGGATTTTTTTGTTTAAAAACTGAAGTTATCGAGATGGTTCTTATTCATGTTGGTTTTTGGGAGTTATTTTTTTATATGTAGTTTACAATTTCGTTGCTATGTTTGACATAAAAACAGTAGATATTAATTCATATCCAAACTAATAACGTTTTGAAACAGGATTAGGAAAAGTTCAAAAATAAACTATTATCATTCCGATAGCTTCTAAATCTAAAGACCATTTCCACTATCCAGGAAGTAAGAAGTGATTAGAGAATATTTAGATAATAGACTTGTCATTCTGAAATACTTTATCAGCTTCCTGCTCGTCGTATTTTATCTGACAGCGGTTGGAGTGACAAGACCACTTGAAGATAGGATTTATTTTACGTAAAACGTAGAGCAAAGTCTTAAATGGTATTAGGTAAAAGTGTTATCTTTGTGTTTTAGGTTATTAACGTAATAATACAAAATTGCACTGCTTTATATACTATATTTTATTACTATAAGGCGAATTCGTTTACCACTAACACCGTGAATAAAACTAAATGGTAGAGTTTTCAAAGAAAATTAAAAAGCACAACTCCACTGAGCTTTGTGGGCCGAGCAGAGTGCTTAGCCCGATAAAAGCAAGTTATGCGCACAGGATGTTATGAAATGAAATTTTGCTAATGAGATTAAATTTATATAATATACTACTAGCTATTACCCGTGGCTTCGCCCATGATAAATTGTGACGTAAGCTATCATGTCTTTTAAGTTTTATCAAATTGTACAAGGTGTACAAATTTAATTAAAATCAGCAAAGTAGTTTAGAAGTTCATCGCGAAAAAACAACATGACGCGTAATTTATTTAAACTCGTATTAAGATAAGTATAATAAAACTCTGTTTGGTTTCCTAATTTTGTAGATTACTTGTTTATTTTCTCTTGGTTATTTCATGACTTATGGAACAGTTAATTATTGCCAGGAAAATGTTTATTGGTAATAAAAAAATATAAATTTTACGTAGCTGTCAATTTGGTTAGCATAACTGTCAGTTTTATATTTAAAATTCAATAAAGTTAAAGTTAAAAACTTTCAGCCAGTTTCCGAAACGCCAATCATTTAGCTCTTCATAATAACTGTTTGACATGATGTTGGTTTAGAAATCTAAGCCAAAATGTTAAACAGCTGTTCGGTCCGGTTTAGTTTTAGAAGTCCAAATCGAATTTATGCTAAACAACTGTTACGAATAAATAAAATATAGATTAAACTGATTTGCGTTTTGGAAATCGAGCCAAAATTCTATCTAGTTAGCTAGTGACATAATCTAAAAAGAAATTTCAAAGCGTAGAATTTGGAAATAGACGCCTTTACCAAAGTCGAACACATTCTTTGTTGTAAGTCTGATAGTGCACATTAAAGAGTTCATTCATTTCTATTCATTTATTCAATCAGTCATTCGTTCATTCTTTCATTCAGGAATTAAGAACACGTTAGGTAGGCGACATGATTGGTGACTTTTTATAAAATATCTCTGTCCGTTTCAGTTTCAGCTCAAGTTAAACCGAAATTTAGTTAATACAATAACTTGGCCATTCGGTAAATATTTTATTCATGCTTTTATCGTTCTTGACAACCGCGACATGCTATAAAGTGTGACATATTAAACAATAAATTACAGCTTTACATAATGTATTTGTTTTAATTAATCGTCGTTGTATGCGGAAAAGATGGATTAAAGAATAGTTTTTGTAATGGTAACATTTCAATGAATTTCTGCTATTTTTATACTGTTAATAACAAAGTAATATTTAAACTTGTCGAGATATTTGTATTCGTACCTGGACAGGATTTAAAAGTTAAAATGTCAGTTTTTAAGTTTCTCAGTCATTTCAGAACCGATTTTAAACATTATTTTTATGTTTGAAAGATCAGAGAGCGTACTTCCGGGGGGATGGGAGTACCACTAAGCTCAAACTGTTGATGAAATCCTAGAAGGATAGAAAAGAATAAAAAGAAATGAAAAACTTTTTTTTTCTATTTCTTCATCATCAAGAAAATACATTTTGTGTACCATAGATGATTTATCTATTAAAGTGGAAGTTGGTTTTTTACAGTTTTCTTGCGCTTAAGTTATATCGTTTCGCATCTCCTTGACGTCATGATATTATTAGCCTGAGTTTTTTGTAACTAGTAGATATCGATATACTGGACAAAAAGAAACAGATATCTTGTTGGTAAGAATTATCAAACCATTGAAGTCGTTCGCTAGAAGGTATGATGTTATTAATGAACGTCATTTAAAATTCGTGATTGTGTTGCCATATGCAAATGTAATTTTTTGGAAGCTTGAGTAAAATTCACGAAAAAGTCGTTTGAAAAATATGGTCGTGACACTCCGTGAATTCCATACCAAATAGAGAAATCGCTTTAGAAGACTCACTTGACCACTTATTTGTGGATGCGAATGACCATAATATGAAATGTTGCGTAAGATATGATAAAAACGTAAGATATGTCCAGTAGGGTACTAGCGGATTTTTAAAATTTAGTGCCAGAAAAATTCAACAAATCCGATAAAATAATGTATCGTTTATTATTAATTAAATGATAACAATCCGCTAGTATTGTGTCCAAGAGTACCTAAAACGATATATCCGATTTCAGTTTCCAAATTAAATGAAATCGAGATTCAAGAGTAACCCTACAGGGTTTTTTGAATTATAACGACTGTTGGTGTTTTCATCTTTTTTATGGCAAAAAGCACGCTGATTCCCTGATGGTAAGAGATAGCCGATATAATGGCGTTAGGCCATTTGTGCAAGTCTACTAGCTAACTTAGCGTTTGGACTGGAACACGATTTTGTCATAATGGTGGCAGGAATTGTTAAGGCGGTGGATTCATACCGGGGCAAGTTGCTGCACAGCACTCTACTACTAGTGGATTTTTTTATGATATTAGAAGACTAACAAGCTGACGGATTTCCTGATGGTAAGAAATTTACGCCGCCTATCGCCATTACCAAAGGTGTTAATGGTGTGTTACCAACCTTATACCGGGATGTTAGGCCTCGAGTAAAAGTAATTTTACCGGCTACCGGAACACGTCAACGGCAAGCGTTGACGGCAGGAAAAGGTAAGGCGGTGGTACCTATCTCCTACCTCTACCACCTAGTATTATTAGTAATGCCACATTTTGCCTTTTCTCACCTCTTGCGAGATGCTACACAGGCACAAAATAGACCATAACATGCAGTCTATTCTACACAGAGGACCTGGACCATCTCGGGAACATCGTGACATGTATTTCTTACCACCAACAAATCCGTTTGCTAAAAATGCATATTTACCTAGTCTTGCCATAAATATTGTAATAAAGAAAAAAAATATTTTTTTAACTGCAAATAACATATATTACTTTTACAGTGTGTTAGTTTAATACATAAATATACAACAATTAAAAATATAAAAAGCTTATTCGAAGTGGTCTCCATTGGCTGCAATACAGTCCTTTAAACGTTGAGGCCAGTTATCAATAGAAGCACGCACTCTTTCCATGGGAAAATTCTTCACTGCCAATCGTATAGATTGTTTTAGGGACTCCAAATTATCATGGCGTTTAGAGCAAGCTGTACTCTCTAAAACTGACCATAAATCATAATCCAGCGGATTAAGATCGGGACTAGACGACGGCCAGTCTTCAGCTCTGATGAAGTCCGAAACGTTCGCTTCCAACCAAGACTGCGTGGACCGAGCTTTATGACCCGGCGCCGAGTCTTGCTGGAAGGACCATACTTGGTTATTGAACATGGTGATGTTAAGGGGCTTAACTACCTTCTCAAGAATGGTATCTTGATACACTTGTGCCGATGTTTTGATACCTTTTTCACAAAAATATGGCTCAGTCACTCCTTCATAGCTAACACCCCACCAAACCATCACTGAAGTTGGATAATGTCCACGTTGCACTCTGTCGACTAATTGGGAAGCTTCCTTAGAGCTTTGAGCATAAATACGGTCATTTTGTTTGTTAAAATGTTGCTCAATTGTAAAAATTTTCTCATCCGTAAACAAAATTTTTCTGTGACCTCCCTTTGCGTACCGCTTCAGTAATTGTTTCGATTTTACGACCCTATTCTTCTTTAAATTATCAGTTAAGAAATGACCAGAGCGTCTCTTATAGGCTGCAAGTCCTAAGTCATCTTTTAAAATACGCGACATGGTTCTAGGTGCTATCTTCATTTCCCGAGATAAAATCTTTTGCTTTCGGACAGGATTTCTTCGAATTCTTTCCCTTACTGCTTTGACCACCTTTTTCGTACGAACACTACGTGGACGGCCAGATCTTTTTCTGTCACAAACAGAGGAAGTCTCATTGTACCTATTAATAGCCCGGTACACAAACATTTTACTAAAACCAAGTGTATGGAGAGTTTTAAAAATTGCATTTGGCTCCATACCTACTTTGTGTAATGCAATCACAGCGATTCGGTTCTCTTTATCACCCCACTCCATTTTAATATCGCAAAATATCGTACAATGTATTGGCGCCAAAATGAGAAAACACAATGAACAATCGTATAAAAATGACAGATTCGAAATTCAAATGTAATATTTTTTTATTTTTAAGTGTAACAGTATTTATGGCCAGACTAAGTAGTGTAATGCGTAATTGTTTCTTTCCTGTTACTTATTGGATAAAACAAGTGAATTAACTTTACTGCCGTATTGGACAAGGTCGTAGTTCACTAGGCTTCTGTTACCTTTGCATTGCTCAATCAGGCATCACATATTACTCAACTACTACCTACTTTACTTAATTGACACTCTTTTTTAAATAAAACTTCTGTCTCGACGTCTGAGATAAATTTTCCATCACATTTCTCCTTTATCTCTTGTTACGCTCCATAAAAAAAAACTACTGTATGTTATCGCCGGATTTCATACTGCGTTCATCGTGATTTTCAAGTATGTCTTCAAGTATTTTTGAAATTTCGCGCGCGATGTATAAACTTCTTTAAATTATTATCATTGTCATTTATTGCAGGATGGTTACATTGAGGTGTTATAATATATAAAATAATAGCTCTATCATATTTGACCATTTTCATGACAGGCGATACAACATAATATGTAAATACATTTATTAATAAGTTACATGTCAAACATGTTTTTTGAAAATTACACAATATAATATAACAGTAAAATAATTAATTCAACTACAATCCCTATGGAAAAACTGTGTACCTCTCGTTGTGACGTCATTTGTCATTTTCAATTTTCATTCATCATTTGTCATTCATTTATCTTTTTTTATGTTGATAAAAGATCGGTTTGATAGCTGTAACAAAGATGCTATCGATACTGAGCCACAGTATAAGTATGACACAGTATAGAAACTAAGCGTATTTGATAAAATAAATATCTACGCTCCATTGAAACCATAGGGTTCTCACTTTTGGTGTTATAGACTTTGTTTTTTAGGGTCCTGTTAGGTTCACATATATTTACATTGTGACTGCGTCACGGTAAGCGTGGTTGCGGCAAATGCGAGGCGCCGCGCGCCGCTCAGGACAGCAGGAGAGGTCGATTTCCAGTGGAATGCTGTTGATTCGTACGAGTTGTAGATTGTTAAAAGTTTTACTAGTAATAATTTCAGGCAAGTAATTGAAATATAGATGATAATAATAATAGTACATTTATGTCAGCATTATTTTATTACAACCGAAAAATTAAATTGGCTTAATTTATGGTATTTATAGGGTAGTGTAGTTTAGTTTTCCAAAGTGGGCGACGATTTAGCCTGATGGGTGAATGCCTAGCGGGGGAATTTTTAGAATTCACTAAAATGAAAAGCCTCAGAGCACCCATATGAGTCATGAGTGTGAGGCAGCAACATCCAGTATGGGGTGGAACTGGATATTGACTCATATTTATATCCTTTAATATAGTATAAATATAACATATAAAATAAAATGCGATATATGTTTAATATAAAAGATGCTCTTAACATTGTAAGGTTGCATTATTAATGCTCTCTTTAAATAATAGTTATAATTTAATTGCAAGCAAGATTTATGTGTCACTGAGTGTTTTAGATGAGAAAAGAGTGGTGCAACAAAATCACTGATCTTCAAAGTAGGTATCAGACGAAATAAGTTTGAGAACCGTTTTCCCCCATGTTGGTCCGGGCTCCTTTCTGCCTTTCTTGCCAGGCAGCTCGTAAAAGGCGAGCATAGGCTTATCATCACTAGCACCGTGACATCCACAGAACAACCATAGTACTCCGACAAGAAATTTGAATCCATACAAAATCTGTGGGATCAAAATGTCTTACAGCGCCATCTATTGGTAACCACAAACATAAGTAGATTTTGTGGGATATCCGACCCCGGCTTTCTTTGTTTTCATGGGAATGTTTTCGATGTTAAAATATAAATGCTGTAATGTATCAATAAATAAACATAGAAACAGTAAACTGCATATCATCAAAATTTAAGTTTTATCATTAAATTAAAAACAACAACATAATGGAAGACATTTTATTTTTATTACGATTTTAAACACATACATAATTAATTAAATGTTTTACGTACTGGGAAATGACACAAATAATTTATTTAATGTTTTCTTTCCACATTGTTACAAAGTCACAAAAACAATTTCACTGTCTCAGTTCTCACTTAAAAGTATCGTTAAAACTTTTATACTGTAAAGGAAGAATCAGAGCTATACTATAAAATATAGAAAAGCATTTTAATTAGCTAAAATCACAAGAAAATATATTTATTACGGAGGTACACAAATTTACCATTTTACAAAAATTCCATAAATATGCCATAAATACTAAACTTCGAACGTCCATAGAGTCGTAATTGTTGCCATTTTAATTTTTGTCATAAATACTTAATACATTTTCAGAAAGAAATTCAGACATTACTTTCAATTAATTTAGAGTTTCAGAAATTACTGCCAATAAATAGAGTATTAATTTAGTCTGTTTCCATATTTTTGTTTTTCTTAAGATTTTAAATCTTTTTAAACGTAGTTTAATTAAGCTAATTAAATAACAATTTAATTAACATCTTAACAGAAAATCAATGTTAAAAAACAATAAAACGAGAATAAATGGTAGGTACCTACATTTTATTGTTAAAATATTCAGAATCACAATAATTCATAACATACTGTTTGTGGCGTAAGTCTTATATTTTTTTTTAAGATATAGGAAGGCAAACAAACAGACGGATTCCCTGATGGTAAGAAATTCACGCCACCTAGAGACACCAAAGGTGGTAATGGTGCGTTGGCAACCTGAGGTCGGCAAGTAATAGCTATTGTTTAATAATAGTAATCGTAATATAGTTTTAAATAACTACCTAATGGATTTATAAGTAAAATTTAATGCCTATGTAGACCTTCAGATATCATTTTTTTGTATGTATGAAGTACAGGAAATCATCCTTTTCAATTTGCCTCCGTCTCTAAATATTTAAACGTATTATTGTAAACGTATCTCTGGTATTAGCAACATCGGCTAACACCAATGATATAAGCATACAATTTTGGCTAAAGTGGGGTTAGACCAATTTGTGATATTCTTGTAGGGATAAGTATTTATTTATGTATTAGTCTGTGATTTTTTCACAACTGATTGGCGAATTTCACAATGTACAATTTTTAAAATCGTTCCCGAATTTGGCAACATCGCTTTATTTTCTATGAAATTTACCCCTCGAGGGTTCCACTGAAAATAATGAAACATTCTAATCGTATGTAAATATTGTCGACCTCGCCTGGTGACATCTGACTAGGTGGTAGAGTTTCGCAGCAACTCGCCCGGATTGGTACCACCGCCTTACCTATTCCTGCCTCCGTAACGTAGTGACGTGTTCCGGTTCGGAGGGTAAGGTAGTCGGTAAACTTACTTTGCTCGAGGCCTAACATACTGACCTCAGGTTGGCAACGCAGCATTACCATCTTTGGTGTCTCTAGGTGGCGTGAATTTCTTACCATCAGGAAATCTGTCTGCTTGTTTGCCTTCCTATAACATAAAATAAAATAAAATAAAAAAAGAACCTCTGCTTTAGGGTTAAACCATTAGTTTTAAAATTAATTGATGTAGAATGAAACTGCGGGCAATGACTAGTGTATTCTAAAATACAAACTTTAAGGATAACGCAGATTATTATTAGCAGTCGAATGTATGTCAAGGAGTTCTACAAAATATTTTCATTTAAAAGATTTATCCTCCTTTCCGTATAAGTATAGTTGTAATGCAATTGGAAGGAAAACAAGCAAATTTTCTGATATAAGGAAATACGCGACACTTATAGACACGAAATTAGAAATGTGGCGTTGCCAACCTAATGATTAGGAGACTTATGTGAATAAGTTTACTGGCTACCCTACTTTTAATCTAGAACAGGACTGTGGTGAACATTGACGTTATGGTCGCAAAGTTAGATAAAGCCTATGACCTATCGTCAACCGGGCACATAATATATCTAATCCCGAGCAACCTTTTTTTTGTTAGAAAATTGAAAAAACCCAATTTTCTTTTTGTTGCCTGCCCCGGGATTCGAACCCGGGACTTCATGCAGTCAAGTCCAACAACTGAACGGCCAGATCACACAGGCGATTTTTTATACATATATGTTTATCGATTAATCCGTCATTTTTAATCCGATTTTTTTAAAAAGCATTTTTTATTTGAAATAATATAGGAAGATTTTCTGAGGTAATCTCGTCAAGAATGATCTTGACACGGTAATGTACCTTATATACTACCGTGGTCATGATGATGGAAGCAAGGTAAATCGAGGAAAATACAACTCAATTTTTTGTGTAAAAACAAATAAGAAAGGCATTATAATATTGAAATCGAAGTCGGTTTCTTGCAGTTTTACTTCACTCATATTGCATTATACCCTCCGTTCTTTTTTAAGTATATTTAAGGTAGATAAAATTATCCTCAGCTCAAACCATGGCCGACCGAGCCCTCCGAGCTCCGACCTTCGAGTCAATATGTACATCGCGTGATAATTATTGTGAAATTACCACAACCTATTAGGACACGCTACTTATCGCCCGTTTACATTTTGTATAATAAAGATATCTTCCCGCCCGAATTTCAAAAGTGGTAGCCAAAGAGACCCACGATTACATGGAGGTACTTTAGTCCGAATATGTGTCCGAGGTGGCGAACCTACTGCTAATCAGGCACTCATCCAATCCCGGGGTTTTTTTTATTTCAAAATTGGAAAAGACTTTACATGTTATGCGTCTTGGCAATCGATCCTGAGACTTTTGTTAAATTTAAAGTTATTTATAAAAAATCAAAAAAAGCTTGTCCAAAAATCTAAATGTATAGTTTTATCAAACAGGAAAAAATATTTGTCCTTCAAAATCAAAATGTAGAGTTTTATCAATCAGTAAAAATATTTTTCCTTCAAAATCAAAATGTGTGGTTTTATCACACAGTAAAAATATTTGTCCTACAGTAAAAAATGCTTGTCCTACAAATTACTTGAGACGTTGTCCCTTTCTTACATTTTTATCACACAACATATTTCAGTCAGCCAATCAGGACTATGCTCATATAGTGCAAATAAAAAATATAAAGTCTAAAGAGGCCAAGGTCGAGGGGTTTTAGTTACGACTACGTTTTGAAACTCATAACCAGTAGCGGCGGCTATAGCGCAACCTGTGTAATAAGGAATGTAAAGGGCGCCTGGGGGGTCGGTTACCGTAAGCTCTTAATACCTACAGTATTATTTCAGTCATCGGAGAAAGACAACCTTATATCGTATATCATAAAGTTGCTTATAAAGGCACAATTAGCACGAAAGAAATAACACTGCTATAAGCGTCCATAGTCAGTTATTTGAACGACTCCTAATTATTGTAAAATTCATTTAATTTAGTAAAAAAGTAGTAGTTTTGAAAAGCTAGAAAACAAGGAACTTTTCTTTTGGAAAAATTTTTTTAATAAATGGCTCATTTATTTCAGGTATCCCTTTCCTTCTTATTACAATTTTCAATTTTAAATTTCGCCCAGGGCGCTGCTAGTGCTAAAACCGGCCCTGTACATAATATAATAAAGTAATCAGGACATTTAGCTCATATAGTGATAAGTGACTCTTGTATGCCTACACACTGTGGTATGATCATAATAATGGAAGTAGAAAAAATCTGTCGCCACTTACGTCACATAAGTAGTCGGGAATCGATCCACGTTCCCTTTTTATGTAGTCTGGAAGTAGTGAAGTAGTTTTATCTTTAGCGGTTAATATTAAGAAACTATCTAAGATAAGAGAAGGTGCTATTTTAGATCAGTTGCTAGGTAACCACTGTAATTTTGCAATAATAAGCATAAACGTCTATAAGGGCCACTTGCACATTCCCGGGTTATATTTAATATTAAGTTAAACTGTCAAATATAAGGTGATTTAACCCGAATTAGACGCTAACTCAGTGTTAAATATTTAACCCAGGAACGTACAAGTGGCCCTAAGGAACTAAACTCTAGAAGGCCTTTATCTGTAAACAGGTTATTGATATTGGCCGTAAATCCACTACCTAATACTTAAAATCCACATTTTTTAATCAATGAAATACAAGAATTTATTATGGAAAGTATCCCAATTTAATACGTCAGGCCAAACGCAATTACGACGGATACCATACTGCACTATAGTGAAGCGGATTTTAGCTTTCTACTAGAAAATCTTAATTTTTTTCAAAACCTAAATAAAGATATAACAGTCTGCCTCCGCATTATTGCACAGACTAGTAAGAGAACTTATTATGAGGCGATATTTTCAAGTTCGACACCGCTATATGACAGTAGGGTAACTAGTGAATCTCGATTTCATGAAAATTTTAAATATTATGTCAGGTAAGGTAGATGTACCTACTCTTGAACACAATACTAGTGTGTTATTCACATTAAGTTAATAAAACCACTAAATAATTTTATCGGATTCATCGATTTTTTGGAGCTAAATGTTAAAAATCCGCTGGTATTATTAAGAGTTAAGTACCTAAAATGAAATATCCGATTCCAATTTCCAGTTTGCATGAAATCGAGATTCCGTGGTAGCCCTATAGAGATATTTGTCTACATTTTGTGCAAGAGCGGCATGCGGTGGCAGTGCGATATTAACCTACTTGTGCTCGTGCAGAGAAGCTCTTTTAAGAAAATATGATCATGTTTATCGCTGGATGTTTTATGTTGCAATGTTAATTTGATATGGTTATTTCTTCCAACTAAGGATGTTAATAATCTCCCATCCTTAATGATTTGGCACCTATTATTACCGCATTAATTTCACTATATGTATATCAATACATCTATAAATAAAATAAATATCTCTGGACAAGTCACCAAATTGAATCTAACCCCAAAGTAAGCAAATTATATGCTTGTGTTATGGGTGTTAGTCTACGATACTAATACACAGAAATACTTAAATATATACCATAATAAATTTAATAAACACCCAGGCCCGTAAATGCAAGCATCTAAATGTTCATCACACAAATGTCTGCCCCCGTCGAACCCGAGCCCGAGCCTCGCGGTTGGTCGATGTAGTTAGGCGTGTACGCTAACCACTCGACCAACGAGGCGGTCATCTATATATGCAAAATCCTATAAAACCGAGTCTGAAACTTTTGCCGACAACTTTTTTTTTTCTTCGCTGAACGAATCGCTGATAGAACGTTTCGTTTATTATTTTTTCAGCGATATAAACTATCATCCCAAGAACGTTTCAATAGCATTATCGCATGAGGGCGAAACAACAGATAAAATATCATATTAGGCTGGCGAAAATGGAATGTCTTTGCATTATATGTTTTCATTCGGAGAATAGACAAGTCCACAAGAATCGTGATATTTGGCACTCGACACTCTCTGCCTACCCTGTAAAAGACTATGAAGATATACGTATGTTGGTGTAGCTATAAATTAAAAAAAATGTGTTGGCAATGAACGTTAGATTTAAATTTATTGCAAAAATATTTCGCCAGAAAAGTATTTTTTATTTACATCTGGCAAATTTCTCAAATTGAACTAATTTTAAATATTCGACTTTCATAATATATCCAGTTTATAATTATTGCAAATTATCAACAAGAACTTTCAAAAATATTTGCACTTATTGCTATTTCTGGCATTCTATCGCTTCTATGTTTTTAAACTGTCTAAAGTTGACATTCTTTTTTTGGACTACCATTTCATAATTTTAAATGTATAATTGGCAAAATAGTAATCCGTAATTGGCAAATGCTTAGCTTATTTTTTTTTCTTGCTATGTTTTAATAATACGCTGTGAATTTTATTTTTAAAGAAATGGCGGAGAAATCGATTCACATACATAAAAAGTGTATGAATCGAACATATAACCTACTCCAGCCAACATGAAAATTAGAATGTGTGATAAAATATTGTAAGGCATAATGCACAAAAAGAAATATACTTAAGTGAATAATCCAAACATAGTAATTTAGTAAGAATATTAATATTAATAAAAACAAAAAAATAATGAACATAAAATGATTATATATCTATATAAATATGAAGATCCCAAAGGGATAAGACACAACTTATTTTCTAAAGCATACTTTTTTCGGGTTTAAGTAGACTCTTGTGTATGTTTTAATATTCACTAGCATGTAACAGACGCGAAAGGGAACTTAGATCAGAGTTACTTTACCTAAATGTATACTGAGAATATTACTCTGAAGTTATATCAAAAAAGTCACACGCTTTAAATGGGCCAAAACTGTAGTCAGACGCTTTAAAACTCTAAAAAAACTCGATAAGTATGCATATTTTAAAAAGTACACGAGAGACTACTTAGAGAAGAGAGCTCTATGCTTTAGATTTTAGAAAATAAGTTGTGTCTTGTCGGTCTGGGATCTTACTCTATAATGGACAAAAAACTATAATGTGTGTGTTAAGTAATATTCTTTTAAACGCTTTTGGAAGATCTTGTAGATTGGATTAAATGGTGTTAGGGAATCCCCTTAAATATGTTAATATTACTTATTTTGTACCTTAACTCAGTACAGTTCTGTACCTGAAACCAGTCACCTGTGAGGATAATCACGTGCCAGTTATGCATTTGATCGCTGGTTTTACCGATGAACTCTTACACCCTAGACCGGTTACTCCAGTAGGTACCCAATTAAAGTTATTTTGGCCACATTTATTTATGTGAGAGGTCAACAAACAAACACACGAGTCTTCTTGTGTGCAGAAAACCACTGTATGAAATAATGCGACAACATGCAGAGGTTTTACTCTCTCTCCGTCTCAACTCCTACGAATTTTCGATCAGTAAAATTACTCTTGAATCTCGATATCATGCGAATTGTGTTCAAATTTGCCAATTTTGTCTTCAAAAGTAACTAAAATGACATACTCAATTCCAATTTCCAATGTTGCATGAATCGAGATCCAAGGGTAACCCTACAGGTCACGTGATGCGATTTTGACATTTTTAGCTCTCACAAAAAGTGTACAACGCCGCTAAAAGAAGTTTTCACTTTAAAAAAATGTTTTACGAATAGGTATAATATCGCGAAGTCGTCGGCGTCTTAAAGAGTTTATCTCGCCATGTGGACTATTAAACGCTGCTAATGAGTGTGACTTGCAAGCGAAGTAATTACTAGATATTTATGCAAATATTGTGAAAATAGGTACCTACAAACTTTATGGCGGTAATAACACAGATGTTGAGGAAATATTGAAAGGTAAAGGTACCTACTTATATATCGATGATCTCATTTCTGTTCAGAAGTTTTAAATGCATTTTGTTTGGTTTTAGTTTTATTTTATGATTTTGTAAGGCAAACAAGCAGTCGGGTTTCATGATGGTAAGAAATTCATGCTGCCTATAGACAACGAAGTTGGCAATGGTGCGTTGCCAACTAGAGCAAATGTAAGTTTACCGGCTTCTTTACGTCAACGGCAAGCACTAAAGTTATGGCGATAGAAATAGGTAAAAATAAACAATAAAATTAAAAAAATAACCAGTGACAAACCTTGCACGTAATATTCAACTAGATCCACCTCGATAATTAAATGGTTCAAATCAACGAAACGTAATCCGTAAGTTAAACCTTTCGAATTTTGTTCAAAAGTAACACTCCGTGTGTTACAAATATTTTCAAAAAAAATTGGTGTTACAATCCAATTACAGCCAAAAAAAATTAATATCCATCCAAAATCATGTTACACGTGGATGACGTCTCACCAGGTTATTCGTTGAAAATCCAATATTAGACGTTTAGTAAAACGCGTGTTCCCCGAGCGTTTACATTTTTTTGTAATTGGAAAGTGTAGAATCCTATAAAAATATAGCAATCTCACACATGACAGTCCAGAGTCACTTCATTTCTCTGCAACACCATTTGCTGCGGTCTATTTGATGTTTCCTAAGCCTAAGAACTCACGGAGCGGTCTTGACCCGCACCCGCGGTAGGTGCGGGCCCGCAGCTTCTGTAGAATGTAGGTTTATATGCAAAAAGTAATAGCACGCGTTTTAACACCCTCAGCGTCCGCGGTTGGTTGCGGTTCCCGCAGCAACGGTGGCGCCCGTAGTACAAGTTTGCGAGCGATTATTTCAACCGCGACGGCCGGCTGTTTGACTGCACAAATTACCGATCTTGTGAGTTTTGAAATAACACCGCAGTTCCGCGATTGCCGCGGGCGCGTGTAAAAGCCGAAACCGTGAGTTCTTAGGCAATACTTACTTCGCACTAGCAGATAGCGTAGGGCATAAACATCATAACGGAGCTATATTAATATCACAGTCATCCGATCTGACTCCATATTGTAATATTTCAATATCGGCGGGAGAGTTATACGAACTTTAAAAAGCGGGCATTGTTGGTTTGTTGAAAGCAAAATGCATTTATGCTAATATAAATGCGAAAATCTGTCTTTTATTATTTTAAAACTGCTTTTGATAAAACCATTGTTATAGTGTAAGAGCCGGAGACAAACACAAGCTACTTTATATTCCAATGTTCAAATGATGGGGACCTTCAAAGTCGTTCAACTGATTCCGTAAAACAGCTGAAGAAATATCAAAATAACCTACATAATGTTAATACGTCAAAAGTTATTTGCTTTAAATTTATTATGGTGCATGACGTGTTACAAAAACTGCTTGTTTGTTATTTTTTCTATGAAATGCGTCATAGTTTTCTGTGGTAGCCATTCTGAAGCTTCTAAGTTCATGTTTGTAATGGTGGTTGAGTACTGCGAAACTTACCCTATTAGGATTAAATCGCCTTGCCTATTCGTTTCGACATTGTGATTGTGCTTGGCACTGTCCTGTTACGCATTGCTTTGCTTGTAGAAGAGAAGGATATGTGCCACTTTTTATCCAGATATCTGGGCTCCCCGAGCCAGATTTATGGTAAATGCAGCAATATCGATCCATCGAACTGCACACTTTCTAAAAGTCCGTAATAACTGCACATACTTTATTAACTGCAGCTGGCAACACTCAGGAAATTAAATACTGCAAAGAGGTATGTTGCAATGACACCTTGGCGCGCAATTTGACGTGTACGGTGCATTTTATCTATTAAAGTGTCGTCATGTTTGTTGATTTATTGTTATTGTCGGCACGTGCCACTTGCTGACTGTTTACCTACCTGTTAAAAGAAAAAAAAAATACTTATATTGCACAACGTCTTTCATTTAGAACAGTGTTTCTCAACTTTAGCGCTTAGTATCCCCTGGATCATTAAATAAGCCGTTTTAAACTACGTGATATAAGATGTACTTGGTACGATAACCAAGTACAGAGGCAGAGGCGATGCCTCTTTGTAGGGCTTGACTTCATATGTCTTAGGTTTGATCCCCGGGTCGGGAAACAAAAACGAATTGTTTTTCCAATTTTCTAACAAAAACAAGCTATTGTTGTTGTAGCGTTGGTTGGCGATAGGCCTACCTATCACATTATAGGACTCAGTGTCTGGCTAGTCGTGGGTGCATTGGTTGTATTTCTACCTAAGGGATATTGACTTTTAGATTTTTTTATTTTTTTATTTTACCATATCACCGCTATAATTTGTGTTAATTTTTTCGTGCTCCACTAAATATTGCTCGTAACTGTTATACTCTGCTCTGAAGGTGTAAATATGTTGGCAGTATTTCCAATGTATTCTGACTAAATACTGCATTCTGCCGCCTAATTTCTACTGAATTTAATATTTTTCACCGTTGGCGCTTGGTAAAATTTGCAATTATTCATATCTTTAAACGAAAAAAGATTTGTACCATTTTATGTTCTTATAAATTATTATTTTGTAAATAACCTGCCAGTTTATCTCATAACAGTATCATCAGGGCTAAAAAGTTTACTTTTAGTTTTAACCCTAATGATGCTGTTATAAACGAAACCGGAATGCTATTTACAAAATAATAAATTATAGGTGATACGAAAGACAGTATAAGTGTTTTTTCGTTTAAAGATATGAATAGTTTATAATGTTTCTAGGAATCCCATCTTCTATCGTCATATTTCTCAAAGGTTTATTTCAATGCCAATAAAAAGAAGCTAATAGGAAAAATATTAATTATAGTTAAAAGCAACGTGAATTTCCCAATAGAAAATTGCTTCAAGTATATTTGTTTTCTATAAAATAAAAAAATTACTATTTTCCACTCTGTGACGGATTGCCAGTTCACATTTTTCTATTTTCTCACCATTACGTATTTGCGTGCTTGTTTGATTTATCATTGTTGTGTGTTAAACCGCACACCTCTGACTAAAGAATGTTTATTCAACACTCTAGGAAAAGTAAATATAATGCACAGTGTCTTTCACTTGACGTGTACAGTGGTTCCCAAACTGGACTCAAACATTGCTAATTGGAAACGTCCTAAAATCTAATATCGCCTATTTGATCTAAATACAACTTCATGAAGATTCGATTTTCTCCGGGTCGGGAACCAAAAGAACTTTCCCATTTCCCAATTTTATTTTTTAAATTGCCTGGGGTTGGATATGTACCCGGTTTGCAAATTTGCACACTAACACGCCGGTTTTGGAGACTCTTAACAATGCCTTCGGATAAAACCTTAGCCAATTTGGTTGTTAAATGTCAACCCAAGTCACTTGGGGTACATTTTGTTGTTCTATCTAAAATCTCATTGTATATAATAATATCCCTGGACATGTTACACAAATTGAATCTAACCCCAAAGTAAGCAAATTATATGCTTGTGTTATGGGTGTTAGTCAACGATACTAATACATAGAATTACTTAAATAGATACTAGAATAAATTTAATAAACACCCAGACCCGGAAATGCAGACATCTAAATGTTCATCACACAAATGCCTGCCCCCGTCGGGAATCGAACCCGAGCCTCCTGGTTGGTCGCCGTAGTTAGGCGTGTACGCTAGCCACTCGACCAACGAGGCGAAGGTGTAAATCTTTTGACATGACAGAACCAAAGCTCTTTCTCAATTTTACATAAACGCTTTTTTTCAATTCCACTTTCTTTCTAATCTCCATGTCACTAATGCGATCGGCGAGCGTTTCACCACATATTTCACGTATTACAAACTGAATTTCACCAAACCAAAGAGTAGAAACAACCCTATTTCCCTTCCACTACTTCCTTTTTTATATTAGTACGTAACATTTTATCGTAACTATTAACAAACTTCAAGTTATATTATCAAAATACGCTATTGAATAAGTAATTATCACTTGGAGTTGCGCATATTAGCTTTACTGATAACATATATAAATACGACAAAATGCTGAAATGCTGACTAAACATGAGCCGAATGCATATATACCGTGAAAAATTGATTATCACAAGTAGAACACCTAGTTAGCGTTTGTGGTAAATATAATAAGTGATGAAGCTAATAAATATAATATGGGGCGGGGCTAAGAGTACTAATTTTAGTAACGTGAGTAGGAGGTTTTTTTATCCGCCTTATTAGTTTAACTAATTTTTGCGACTAATAAGCAAAACCGGATCGGTCGAGCCATCGTAAGCCTTTAACATATAAGATCTCGCTGTCGTAGTATTTTTTCGCCACAATAAAAAAGGTGAAGGTTCTCAAATCAATTGTTTTTTTATGATGTAACTCAGAGGTTCCCAAAATTATTTCATGTAACGCCCGCTTTGGAAATCAGTTGTTTTG
>NJDD01008614.1:56860-100648 GCA_002245505.1 Calephelis nemesis
CACCTCGTTTTTTGTCTTGTCAATAACTTCAATAACATAGATGTTTTTTTCAAGGTTTATACTACCCTCTCTAGGCTTACAGCGCCCACAAGGGGGCGTTATCACCTACTTTGGGAAAGGCTGTTGTAACTTGTAGTAGGTATTTGTAGCTGACAGCAAAAAAGGTGGAGGTTCTATATTTTTATGTTTGTTTTATTAAATTTTTTTTGTTACGCGATTACTCGGCAAATTAACCGATGGTTCTTTTTTAAAAAATATAGCTTATGTTTTCGAGGTCCCGAATTTAATTTTATCATGATCCGACTTGTGGTTTTTGAATTCTACCAAAGATATTAGATACATATATGAATCTAATAATATATTTACTGATATTTCCAAACGGCGATCTAAGGAACCTTTTTTTATGATCTTGGAAGGCAAAAAGCAGACGGATTTCCTGATGGTAAGAAATTCACGCCGCCTAGAGACACCAAAGTTGGTAACGGTGCGTTGCCAATCTGAGGCCGGAATGTTAGACCTCGAGCAAAAGTAAGTTTACTGGCTACCGTACCCTCCACCTGGAACATGTCATGACGTTATGGCGGCAGGAGTAGGTAAGGCGGTGGTACCAATCCGGGTGAGTCGCTGCGAAAATTCTAGCATCTAGTCAGATGTCACGGTGTTAGTAACGGACAGCCTATGCTCGCCTTTTACGAGCTGCCTGGCAGGAAGGCAGATGGTCTATTCTGCAAAGGCCCCGGACTAATCAGTTACCTATGTCCGATTACTCTGCTATAAAAAACTTGTTTACGCGGATGAAGCCATTAAAACTTATGACTATAAAAACTCAATATAAAAAGCTCCCAATCAAGAGGTGATTTAGGAAGTGAAATAAAATTAAAATTTGACCTTTTTCCGGTGCTCGGTAGACAGAGCCGGATTTAGAGGTCTGGAGGCCTCGGGGCAGAAACGGATTGGATAACTCCTGCCCCGAATATTTTTTTCAAATATAATAAACATTTTTTTCAGTCGAGTTTTCTACAAGAATAATGTGGCCCTTTTCGTACAAAGTTATGTAGGTAAAAGTAAAACAGTAAAAAAATCAAAGGAAAAGATGTTAACCAATCGGAATTTAAGATTTTTTTTTAATTCTCTATTGTGGTGGCCCCAGGGCTTTCGCTCCAGTTACCTTCCTTTCAATACCGGCCCTGTATCGAGGTGTGCTTATAACTAGATAGGTCCTTTGGTAGGTCAGGATTATTCGTACACTGAGGGTATAGGGTGTGCCCTCGGACTATTACCTATAGATTCGACGTTCTTTCTGTCTGATCAAAATCGTCACTAAAACTTAACAGTAGTTTATTCGGACTATGCAGACTTTGATTCTTTATAAAAAATCCAAAGTTAATATTATAAATGTCTGTCTAGAAAAAGATGAGTCTGTCTGTCTGTTGCTGTTTCACAGCTAAACCGCTGAACCGATTTTTAATGAAATTTGATATGTACTCAGCTAATTAGGGATAAAAGTTTGTATGAAAATCGTAATGATTGTATTTTGACGTAGTCGCGGGCAAACCGGGCATACAGCTAGTTTGTAATATAAAGACGTTTATCCACTTACACCTTTTCTAAGAAATATTTAAGATTATGAAGTCTTAGTGAAGGTTTTTTTTTATGACATTGAAAGGCAAACAAGCAGAAGGATTTCCTGATAGTAAAAAATTCCCGCCGCCTATAGACACCAAAGGTGGAATAGTGCGTTGCCAACCAGAGGCCGGGATGTTAGGCCTGGAGCAAAAGTAAGTTTACCAGATACCTTACCCTCCGAACCGGAACGTCATGACGTTATGGCGGCAGGAATAGGTAAGGCGGTGGTACCAATCCGGGTGAGTCGCTGCGAAACTCTACCACCTACTCAGATATCACGTTGTTAGTGACGGCAAGCCTATGCTCGCCTTTTACGAGCTGCCTGGCACAGGAAGGCAGATGGTCTATTCTACAAAGGAGCCCGGACCAACACGGGGGAAAACCTTTACACCTTTTCTAAGAAATATTTAAGATTATGAAGTCTTAGTGAAGGTTTACTTTTTGTGAAAGACAAGGAAGACAAGGTTAACAAATCTTCACGCCTAAAATAGTTCGCCGTTTTTCCGTCGAAGGTACACAAATTAAACAAAAAGTTATTGTTTTTGTCGTGTTTTTGTTCAATGAAACATATCACGATAATTGTTTATTAAATGTATACTGGTATTTATATAAATATTTCCGTGTTATAGTACTGTTGATTAATACCGCACCCAATCATATAATGTGCTTGCTTTGGCGTTAGATAAATATATTAATACGTGATGCCAAAACTTTGGACTCCTTTTTACGAAAATTGCGCGGACGCAGGAGCATAAAATTTGGCACACTTATAATTTATTTGTAGGAGGAGTGCAGAACGCTAATATTTTTCAATAATAATGCTTATAAAGTATATTAAATCAATAAATAAAACATTACCCATACTACCATTCATTTGACACACACAAACAAATATATATTTATATTGATGATAACGACAAAAGATCACACATGGCACATTAAAAAGTTTGGAAACAAAGTAGTTGGTCTCGAGAAATGAAGATGGCGTTCTTATCAACAAGATAATAAAATGTATTATGGTCGAATTTCGACCAACGGGCGACCATTGATTTGTGTAATAATTAGTCAAGATGTGTTTATATATTGACAAAGAATACTGAATACTGTTGGTTTAGTTTTTTATTTTTTCAAAGTCTGACAGATCGTCATCATTTCTGCCATTTTTGATGTAACTGTCCGTTATAGGATAAAGGATGCAGAACAAAACAGATAAAGGTGGGAATTTCGTTGCTCACTCGCTAAACAACTTTAAGTTATCACTATCTTCTTTCAACGATAGTAATAGATTGAGACAAAACACATTTAGTGCTGTCAAATTATTTTCTACAAGACATTTCTAGTCTTTTAATTTATTCTTTGAAAAACATTGATTAAAAACGTCATAAGTTGACACGTCCGGACTAATTAATCGGACATGTCTTAAAATTTTCATCTCTTTATTTTTGTTTTATTGGAAAATGAAAAACCTTTCTGATAATTTTAATTATTGTAAATTAGTTATTGTTTAGGTAAATTGAGACTTAGGCTATTCTAACATTCAGGTTGGATCAAACTATACAAGGTATTTAAATTCGATTAAAATCGGTTTAGTAACTTAGGAGTCCATCGCGGTTAAAGAATGTGACGCGTAATTCTTATAAATTAAGAAAGATAGACTAGCTGAACCGTCAGACGATGTCCTGTCATGACTACGAATATTGGTTTAAAATTTTACATTTTTTTAACCTCTTCACAATTATTAAGCCAACAAACAAAAAAAATAGCAAATTAACTAATTTGCTATTTTGTTTTCTCGTGAGTTATTCAAAAGAGATAAGTTTTATAAAAGTATCCAATATTTCCTTAAATTTGCTTTGCCGTGTGTTGATACATAATACACATTGTGTAATATTTTTCCAAGATTAGGTACACCTGTGTTTATCATATCATAGGCACGCCATTTCCTGATTTTTCATTAGCTAAATATTTACTGACGTTTTTAGGTTGACACACCAATAGATACCTAATTTACAAAAAAAAATGTTATTTAAGCTCTTTTTACCAATAAATACTAATAGTAAAGAGGAAAGATTTGATTGTTTGTTTATATGTAGGTTTTTTTGTTTGATTGTATTGAATAGGCTCCGAAACTGATTTAAATTTTTTGTCAAAATTAGAAGCTTAGATTATCCTAATATCCTATTTATGACAATAAAAAATTAGGGATCTCTACTAAAACTTCAATAATGTAATACAAAGTGAAAAAAGTAAGATATAAAATGTTTTTCATCGCATACATCATCATCATACATCGCATGAATATAGGGCAAAAAGATGTTCTACAATATCAAAGAACTTGATAATATCTACGCAAAAGTTCGCGGCACTATATATCTACAATTATAGTTACGACAATATATCTACTTTTATACACTTTAAAAGTTAATAAAAACAAAGTTCATAGTCGGACCATGTTATCCATATCTTCATCCAAATAAATGATTCCATATTCTTGACTGTTTCAATACCTCAAAATTACTTTTTTAATTATTCAAATCGAACAATTTAACATAAAAAATACGAAATTAAAATTTCATTCTAAGGAAAATACATTAGAAAATTATTAGACCCGAATGCGGTGTCGTCGCTGCTGGAGTTTATATTACACATGAGTGACCTCACCCGGCTACTTGGATTTTTAATATAGGTTATATAAGTTCTATTAACTACATCTACATTTATATAATAATAAAGAAGAATGATTTGATTGTTTATTTGTTTGTGTTGAACAAGTAGACTCCAAAAGTAGGAGAGGAGCGATTCGAAAAATTCTTATTCCATTAGATGCCCACATTTCCCTATCCCTAAGGATACTTTTTACCTTAAAATGTTTCATTTAAACGGCAATACGGGTAGTAGGATAACGGGGGTAGAATTACCCTTCCGTGCTAAGATAAGTGGTGCAGATGATATACTGACAGTCGGTAAATCATATACCTACACTAGGTATAATGTTAAAGAGGAAAGATTTGATTGTTGTGTTTGTTTGTATTTAACTGGCCCCGAAAATACTGGACTGATTTGAAAAAAATCTTTTGCCTTTAGAAACAGACATTACAGCGGACTAACGTGGGTAATGTTTTAATAAAAAAAAAATGTACCAAAAATTAGAAATTTGTTCACCCGTGCGAAGCCGGATGGTCAGCTAATAATTTATAAACCAACCAGCTACCTGTTCCGGCTTCGCTCGGATGGTAATTTTTTTGATCATAAATTGAGATGTAAGTCCATCTTTCAAGATGGATCAAACTGCACACGGTGTGCAAATTTGATTAAAATTTGAAAAAAAAAATTAAATAAAATTAAATTTATTTATATTAAGATAGACCGATTTCGACGTAGATTTTACGTATGAAGGCTGATATGACCGAGATGATTCTTAGCTATATCATGAATAACATAAAAGGTTTGTCCGACTGTTCGAAGCTGGGTAGTTATTTATAAAATTGAAAAATATCACCTCTGTGGTCCGCTTTTAGCGTTGACTAATGAGGTCTTGGGTTCGATTCCCTTGGCAGATCAACTCATAAATTCTTTTTCCAATGTTCTACAAAACGCTGCCTAGAATTCGATAAGTTTCTGGTTGGCGTTAGGCTTGCCACCTATTAATCTTTCTTTCCATCATGGAACCAAATAGTATATTCAACTAATCGCGTGTATCTCTGCCTGTCGCTTCGGTGATATAACATAAAGATACAAACTGAAATCGAAATAGTTTGCATAAAATCATAAAACATCAGTATATTTCCATACCTTGAAAATATTCCAGAACAAAATAATTGCGAAAGGTTATTATAACGCATCTGAAACTGGTTTTGTATTTAAAAGGTGTAGTTAAACTTATTTTTAGGGTTCGGTACCTCGTAAGGAAAAAACGGAACCCTTATAGGTTCATTTTGTTGTTTGTCAACCTTATAGGTTCCGTAAATCCGCCAAGACTCTTTTACTTAGGAACATGTGGATATCTCTAATCAAGTTGGAAGTTATGTATTTGATATAGCGTTAAGTCAAGTTAGTTAAGATACTTAAGTCTGCTATCCCTGGATTCTATAAAAAAAATAAAAACTCAAATTAACGCAATCAAAAAATACAGCCATTTATCTGCAAATTTTCGAATCACGCTATAGAATCTAAGCCTACAGGGTACTTCCCGCAAACTCGAATCTTGAAATTTGGTGCAAAGCGACGTATTATTGAACAAATAAAGAAAAAATGCGGAAGTTTTATCACATCATTTAATAAAATATCGTGATCGGTAAACTTTTCGTTAAACGCCTACATGTTTGTCGGAAACCCTCAGTGCGCGAGTCCGACTCCCTCTTGGCTGTTTTTTATTATTATGACATGAGAAGCCAAACAACCAGCCTGATTTCCTGATGGTAAGTCATACATGTCGCAAATAAACATTAAATGTAAGGCGCTAGTAATTTTCCTATAAAAGTTTTCCGTCTAACATAAGGTTGGTTAAAGTCGAAAGACAACAGGGAGGAACTCTGACATAATAGTAACAGCACTAACTTAACAGGTAGTACCAATTTGGACGAGTTGCCGCAAATGTCTACCACATAGCCTTGGTCACAGTCAATGAATCAATGAATGGTCGTTAGCATCTTAGTGTCTAAACACACTTTGCCGAAGAAGTTCGACACAATTATACACATAACATTTTGTTATAGAGTATAACTTTTTAGAGGAATTTTATTTTTTAGTTGTTTAATTATTTATTGCATACATTAATTATTTAAACAAAAAAAAATAGAACAAAAAAGTACAAAGAGCGAGCTCATCTCTAGTAACTGAGATTTACTTTTTTCTATCCTCCAGCCATCTAGTTAATAACAAAAGATAATGACGAAATATACTTTGAACTAATGGGTACCTTAATAGGTACTTTGTAAATAAAACTACAAAAAATAGTAAACTTTTATCCTTTCGGTACATACTCTTCCAAAAATAAAACACAAAAACATAAAATAACAAAAATCTATTGGGTGTTTTATAACCCCTTAAGTATGTAGGTATAATAAAAAATTCAAAACGTTTAACCCGAGCCAGAGCAAGTGCGGATCCAAGGTGAGTTTATTGGGATTTTGACCCCTGTCTAACTAAGTTGAATAGTATTTGAGTTATATAATTTTATCTACCCTGAAGTTTTGAGTACGTGACCCCGCCCCTGGCGGTTTAAACTAAATTCAACCCTGGGACCGGGACATTCAAGTATTCTCGAAGAACTCACGCTACACTAGCGCCTCTAGTGGTAATAAAACATGAACAGATGTATTGTCAATTGATAAGTCATAATGTAAATGAAGTCATGATGAAGTCAAGAGCAACGGTTCGTACCAGATCATGTTACAGATAGCTCAGTGCACATTGCACACCCGGCGACACAAAACACCAGATTGAATAACGAGCGTTCCACATACAGTCATTATGTCCAGGAAGTTGCCCATTGTGTTGCCCACTGGCCACGCGGCACTCCTACAGTTGTTATTGCACACCTTATTGAGGACACTTGCGATTTTGGTCGTGTGAATCTGTAAATTATGTAATTGAAGTATTAAAACTGGAAAAAACTGACTTCAATTCCATTAGAATATTGCGAAACGTAGCCTATGATTCCGAGATGATCTCATATAAATTTTATGATTACTGGATTAGGGGTTTTGAGTTACACTTTGTTTTTTTTGCGGACTGTTTTTCACATTCAGGTTAAAATTGCAGTAATTTTGCGTTGACGACATGTATGTTTATGGCAATTGCAAGGTACTGGTAGTTTCTTCCACGAACCCTGGCCGAGGTGGTGAGTTGCTGCACCATTGCCTTGGACTGTAATAGTACAATACGGAGTTTTGTCTTTCTCTATGCATCTCTGCACAGAAAACTGTCAATGACACCTATCTTCTGTAGATTGCATAGGTATATCTATTTATTTGTACTTATTAAATCACAACATTTTATTTAGTTTTTTTATAGTTGCTAGTAAAAAAGGTCTCGAGTTGATCAAATTTATATGGCACCTCGGAATCAGGTCATGATTTCGTTACGAAAAAAGAACCATCCATATTCTAGTTGCTATTGGCCGAATAATTGCATGCACAACATACAAAAAAACATGCAGTCTAATAGATAACCTCCTCCTTTTTTAGTCCGTTATAAGGAAATGTATATGTACGTGGTCGATTTTTAATGGCTATTAACTTTAAAATGCAAAGGAACTGGTCTGTCAACTAGGCACCTATACATAACAGATCACAACGCTCATGAACACTTGGAACACTGCGTTCGCAGATGCACTGGTTAACTTTAAGGAATTAATGTTTCCATAATGATTTCCAAACCGTAAAAAAATTGGGATAGGTGGTTCCTCCAATTTTTTTCCGGCTTTTTTAAGACCTTAGCATTTTTGTTTGGAATCCATTTTATTTTACCAATATGACGTTTTTAATTGCTCCATATTTGAGCAATATTTATTATATAAGCCCCATTATGTCAACCTCAAATGTTTTTTTTTTGTAAAACTTGCAGAAGCAGGAACTGAAATTTAAAATTGTAATAAATAAGTGTCGCAATCAGAGTTTTGTAACTGATACTGTCATTTAGTGTCCAGTAACTTTTGAAACCGACCTTATCGCAACTATGTTTTATATCAGTGGCAAGGTAGGATCAACCTTAATACAAGACCCTAGGACACCATGGTAAATTCCGACCATGCATCATATATCGGTATCTCTTTAAGTGTTTCTACATTATAGAAGCACTGACTAACATCCAAAATAAAAGTTTACAATTTGCTTAATTTAGGGTCATATCATAATCATAATAATGTGTGTCATGTAAAAATTGTTCTCTACTATTTTCTTATTGCGCTGCCTTAAATATAAATTATTTTATTTAATTTCTTTGTATTTTTTCGGCCTTGGCGTATGCAAATGCCCGTATGATAAATTTAGCCTTGTTTAAAAAAAATCTCTAATGGTCTAAGGTCCAAACCTATGTCAACCTTCACGGGGCTGATAATAGAATTATACCTAATTTATATTGAACTAGGTGCCTACCCGCGAATTCCGTCAGCGTACAATAGTTACTTTGGATTTATTATAAAATAAATGCAAAGATTTTAACAATTTAAATTCCAAATATTAGCAAATTTTGTAGTAGTAGTAGTACCCAGGTATCTTGTGGCAACAGACATCTAGGACTACTTAATTTATTTTTGTTTTTGGAAAATCAACACCAATAATATAAAAAAGAAAATCATGAATTAAAAAACAGAAACCACTTAGGTTCTACATTTTGACAAGTACCTATTGGCAAAACAGGTACAGAATCTAAATAAAAAATGTTTGGTTATTTAAATTCTGAACTACTGACCATTATTACAAGTAAATTAAATCAATTATGAATTTAATTATCAAATATTTTCATAATTAAGACCACAATCATAATACTGCTAATCTTAAAGCAAATGTTAGGCAACAATCCCCATGTATAGAAACGTTTATAAAAGTAGCTATAGTATCAGTCGCATTTAGGCGAATATTAATAGGCTCTATCATGATTATTATTATTATTATTATATACGGGGCGCTGAATAATAATAGTCTATTAGCCACTTATCGATTTAAATGCCTTCTTACTTCTATATTTATTTAACGTATATAAAATATCACTAGGACAAATAGGCTAAAAATGGCTAATTTATCATGTGTTTGACATCTTGTAAATTTGCCATGAATGTTGGTAATGCTAAACTGACAGAAGCTGGATAAAAGAACATACGTAATATAAATACACAAACAGGGGATATTTTATTTATCTTGTAAATGGGTCCAATGTTGTACCTACGTTTTCCTTAATGTAGCTTTAGTTGTCATTTGGAAATCGCTTGTAATGAGAGACCGCTATTTGCATAATTATATGTTCTTGGTAATTTAACAACGCTGTTATTTTTAGTTGCATTATAGTTTTTTTCCTACACGTATTCAAATAACACTTGCTTGCTTTATTGAACACTTTTTGTTACATTAAAACAAACCGGTTGCAATTTTTTAAACCATGTGAGCATTTTTTTACAATTATCTTGTCAAAATTGGGCGTGTTCGGCCGAATTAAGTACTTACTAAACTTAGTAAGCCAGTAAGCATAAAAAAATTAAAGTCTTACAAGCTGACTGTAGCGCTTTTCGGCGAGGACAGACTTACTGGCTTGACATAACACAAAACACCGGTTTATGTCATATCCCGTACATAAACAATAAGCAAAATGGCGTCGTATATTAAGCCATACTTACTGCGTTAGCACTTATTTTGTGTCCCGGCCGAAAATTTTGTAAGCATAGTAAGTGACTTACTAAGTTTAGTAAGTACTTACTTCGGCCGAACACGCCCTCTTGTTAATTTGCATCAAGTTATCACTCGACTTCATGAATTACAGATAAAATAATTTATAATATGTCGTCTTCGTCAGTTATGTCAGGGTCTTAGGTATAGCGGCGGCAACGAAAGAAACTCAAGATAAACACTAATTTCTTCATGAATACTTCAATTGTATAATTTGTACTCAATATTCAAAAATAAATACTACTAACTTTTAGCCTTTTGTGCATTTTTAACTTCTCGTGTATTTTTGTTTTTTTTTTTGTGTGCAATAAAGTGTTAAATAAATAACTTAATACAACTTTATTACATATCTAGCATTTCTATTATGATAACTTTTTTCTAAATTTATGGGGTTGATAAGAAGTTTTTGGTTAGTCATTAGTGAGAGCAGCCGTTTTTCGCCCTGGGCGGTTGCCTAACCGCGCTCTGCTCTAACGCCGCCACTGTGCAACGATAATACTCGTACTTACCTATGTATTTCTTTACTTACGTGGGAGACGTTACAGGGAACAGCTTGTTTATCAGATTACGGCGTTAACAATGTCACTATCTTCACGCCAAATATCTCTGAAGATGTAGGCAGAGGCACAACCAGGGCACCCATGACTAGCCGAAGACAGTAACTCCCACAATGTGATAGGTGGCAAGCCTATCGCCAACCGGGCACATATCCAATCCCGAGAAACTTTTTTTTATTAGAAAATTGGAAAATCCATATTTTCTTTTTCTTGCCCAACCCGGGAATCGAACCCGGGACCTCATGAAGTCAAGTCCACCACCTGGAATGCTAGACCACAGAGGCGATACAAACAATAACGAACAATGTCACTATGATACATGTATTCTCATCGATCACATACAGTTATTTAACAATGGGATTCCTTCACATTCGGCAACGGTACCGTTCATTATAAACGACGACAGCTTATAAATAATACCAATTCAAAGCGAGAGACTAATAAACTTTATCCCGTTTATTCAAAGCAATGCGAACGGTTCGATTTTAACCACTGCCTTTCCTATTCCTGCCGCCATAACGTCATGACGTGCTCCGGTTTGGAGGATAAGGTACCCGGTAAACTTACCTTTGCTCGAGGCCTAACATCCTCGACAGGCCTCGGGTTGGCAACGCACCATTACCACCTTTGATGTCTCTCGGCGGCATGAATTTCTTACAATTCCTTCCACTATCATGAAAAAAAATTATGTATCACAATTTACGAATATTAATAGGTAGATAGTATTCTAATGTAATATGTAGGTATTATTATGTATTAGTAAGTGGGAACATTACCTACCTACTTACTAAAATATTATGATTGAGAGGGCCATCACCAACATACTGGTTACGTTTAGCAAATCATGTATCGTTATCAATTTAAAAAAAAACCCTAGAAAAAATATGTACACCAATTAATTTGATCTCAAAGTAAGCAAACTACATGCTTGGGTTATGGGTGTTAGGGAACGACATTACTTTGAATAAATATTAAATTGTTACCAGATAAAATTTAATAAACACTCAGACCCAAGAAATGCAGACATTTCAGTGGAATAGTGATTATTAAACATATACCTATCTATTAAAATTTTGTCGTTATGTCTTCAAACAGCGGAAATTGTCTAAATCGTGCTTTCACAGTACTGTGAGATGTCATTTGGTACTTTCGTTAGCTCTATAATGCATTTTTTTAAATGAATCTTCACGCTCATATCCCCGAAGCGTTAAACACAACTAGTCGTGGGTGCCACGACTAGCCGAAGACAGCAAGTCCCACAATGTGATAGATGGCAAGCCTGTCGCCAACCGGGAACATATCGATTCCCGGGCAACTTTATTTTATTTAAAATTGAAAATTTAAAGCTTCTAATTTTGTTGTCTGAGCCGGGGATCGAACCCAGGACCTCAAGAAACCAAGTCCGACGTCGCGTCGGCCCGCTAGACCCATTGCATTTTTGTCAAAATCTCAAAAAAGTACCTACCTCTACTCATATAAAGCTGTACCTACTACTTCTTCTACTTTTACCTCATAAAAACTAATTAGGTGGTCACACAAGTGCTTAAACTATCACTTTAAAGTAGGTTGATTAGTTAAGGTACCTAGGTAGGTGATAATTATTTTTAGTTAGGTACCTATTTGAATTGGGATGAACATTATTTTTACATGTATCATGTACATTATTTAAATATTTACCTAATTGTATGCTCTTACCTCAAACATAAACAAAAAAAGATAAATTTAAAAAATACAATCGAGTTTCTTACTATTTACTGCTACTAGAAAAAAAGATAAAACTACTGCCATCTACTGTATTATTATTGAAACTACTTGTCAAAAAGGTTTCGATCATTGATAACTGTACTATCCAGTATTAAATCAAACTAACAGATGGCGTTTATTTAAAACAACTAACTTTTGAATTTTAACTTTGACACAAGATGGCGTCAGAAGCTATGTTTATACCATTTGCCTTTTATTTAAATGTTGTACGAGGTTTCACTTGCAAAAAGTCGTAGAATTAAATCATACAAATAAAATTTTGCATTCGTAACCTTAATAACATTTTATGGTTATGTACTTGTTAAATGTTACAGCTACACGAGCTTATTTAGTTATTTAGCGAGTTTTGGCGTCATTCTTTTAAGTTTTTAAGTTAAAGGTCAGTTTATACTATACCAACTTGTAACAAGAGCGTTTTTGTCCTGAGTCCTGACGTCGGGAAAAGAAGTCATTTTGTGCAAGTCTGCAGGCTACCCTACCCTTCAGACCGGAACATGACAAACTACAAAGTCATTGTCGCAACAGGAATGGGTTAGGCGGTGGATCTCTACCACAGAGTACAGTAATAATTCTTTAAAATCTCTACACGGCCAAGTTGCTGCACTGACTTTTAAAGATAAAAAAGTTGACGTTAACGTCACCCCTTATCTATTTTAAAAGCTTGATTTACAGAACACCTACTGGTGGCCAAATACAAATTTGATTAGTTATTTCCGCAGTGATAACTCTGTTTGAAAAACTTGCATCATTTACCACGTCAATACGACGAGTTACGGATTCGTGTATATGTTGAGTAGCCTCTTATGCTGAAACCTTCAGGGAACTAGCTGACAGTGAAGCCCACTAGATATCTACTTTCAGCTTACGTTTTTTAGGCATAAATGCAAGAGCTAAGTTAAATACTTAACTACCTAGGTAATTCCATGTAATACTAGTTACGTTTATGTTTCCATGTAATACCAGAGACTAGTAATATAATATCAGAGATTAGTAAATATATATATTATAATACATATTGTCTTTGATAATGAGTACATACGCCTCGTTAGTCGAGGGACTCGCATTAGCCGGGTCAGGCATTTGTGTGATGAACATTTAGATGACTGCATTTCCGGGTCTGGGTGTTTATAAAATATATTGTGGTATCTATTTAAGTAAGTGTTTTTAATATAACTATTAGAATTGTTGATTCGCACCCATACTTAACACAAGCTTACTTTGCTTTGCTTATTTTGGGGTTAAATATCAATTTGTGTAATTTGTTCAGGGATATTTATTGTTATTATTATTTAAATTTTAAGCTACAAGAAAATATAACTCCTTATTTAGATACCTACAACTACGGTGATTATTATTAATTGCCAACAAATCAAGATCATGATGTTACTTAGTGATTATTAAACATTAAAGAAATTTTCTTTATTTTTATTTGTTAAGGAAAACTTAAAATATTGATTTTCTTAGTTTCCTAGAAGTTTTTTTCTTTTTTCTTTTAAACCTTCCCTAGACTTACACAAATAATTCAAAACCAAAATATAAACTTTTATAAACTAATGACTACTTACTGCCTAGGTACTAAATGCTAAGATTTTTTTAAATTAGCAGAACATTGGTTTTTTATATTTTTCACCCGCCTGATAGGTATGCCTAATGTTACAAGCAAAGTCCAAGTTCCAATTAAAATATTTGTTTTATTTTGTAACTAGCTGTTCCGGCCAACTTCGTTCCACCCGTTCAGTTAGTTGTTTTTCTAGTTTTAGCTGTTAAACAGGATAAAATGTGCCCTAAGGTATGTTGGGGTAAGAGCGGACGGAATTTAGGCTAGTTGAAAAGGTGTTGTAAAAACTGATTTTTCTCAACATCTGTTTTTTATAAAGTACCTACTAAAATATGGTGCTAATGTTTATTTATTAAACGTTAGTTAGCTTTATATTTCGCTTATTCCTGTCAACTTAATAGTTTCTGTTTTTTATTCGTGCAAACACAGTTCTTACTATTTTTGACTTTGACAAAAAAAATCCCTCGGGGGTAAGTTCGGACGTATTTTAAATCCGCTTCTGCTGCTCTAAGAATAAGGTGCACAAAGTAATATACCCGATCATTAATGCTCTATAACATATGAAAAAATTGGTTTCATACACTTTAGCACACTAATTCTTTAATCGAATTTGTTTTTTTTTACAAACAATCGGCCGATCTTACCCAAGGCGTTACTGTTTTTACGTTTTGAGGTTCTCAAACTATATCTCGCCAAGAAATTAACTATCCAGATTCAAGGGAAAGATCGGATGTGATTTGGAAGTAGGTGTTATATTACTTATGGAAATATTAACGAAAGCAGACTATATAACGAACCCAATTTTATATAAGTTTATTTATAAGTCGTAGTGTCTATATGTTTATGAATGAACGTGGGTACCTACACCGTTCGGCTTAGTTTTTTAACATACAATAAGTAAGTAGGTACAAGCAGAATGTAAAAAAGGCCAAGTTCAGAAGGAGGTTCAAATTAAAAATCAGGTTTTTAATTAAACTGTTTGATAATTAAAAGGAATTCCTACAAATGAATAAACTTTTACTGAATACTTAACAAACCTGGGTTTATATTTTTTGTACCCCAAGACATACTTAAACAATAAAGTAAAGTAGGATGTGACCCTAGTCGCATTCCGAGCATGTCATGACAAGTCCCGACCTACCAACTACTTAATGTCCCCCAGTATGTGACAGATCGTAGTGAAAAATAAGACAAAAAAATATATTTTTTGTAAATCATCTCATATTATTATAAGAAATGAAGTAGTTAAAAGTAAAACCAGTTTAACTTAGTGTCATGATAGAAAACACAATATCTAGTAAAATCTGTAATTAAATAATGTATTTGTAACAGTAAAATCAAATGATTAAAAAATCATAAAAGATGTATTATAGAGAACAAACTAAATAAAGAAACATTTGTTAAGGTGAATTATTCATCATATTATAACAAAAAAGTGATTTCGGTAAATTGCCGTATTTACAACCGTAGTCTTGTTCTCATCAATACTAAATCGTCATCAGCCTTACAGATCTAGAGATAGATACGCTTAACTAAATAAATAATAAATCAACGATGATTTAATTCCTGTCTTTTTTAGGACTTTGTCACTGACAGTGGATAGATGGATACCGTAGGGTCGTAAAGAAGCAGCGTACGTTTACTCTTTATCTTTTACAGCTATTTCTAGGTCTCCTTAGGTATATGAAGTAGGTAGCTTGCGTTTTTTTTTTCAAAGTTCATTCAAAGTTCGACATTCACTGCCTTTTTTTATATTGGTGAAGACCTCACGATTTCATCCGATCTTTACCCTACAGATGTCAGCTGAAAGCGATCCTAGACATGATTTGATCAGAGCTAACTAGCTGTAGCAACCTAGAACCGAGTATTTGAAAGAAATAATAACAAAATAAGCAGTATTTTGGGAAAAATACCGAATCAAAAATGCATGGGTAAGATCGGATGAAAGAAAATATTACGAAAATTGCCTTGCTTTTTGAAATTCAACTTATAAAACGTTCCTGTTGTCGGAGCGGCTGGTGGAAACTGAATGCCGATGCAAAATAAAATGGCGTTGTATGCAATGTTGTCACCATTAATAAATACGGTCGCGTTTGGAGAAATTTTGATGTATGCGATTTTAACCCGTTTCCGGTCTTACCCCAACATACCTTATGTCCTTCTTCTGGTTCTAAACTACCTCCCCATCACTTTTTAGCCAAATCGGTCCAGCCGTTTTTGAGCTATAAATATTGTAACTCACTAGACTTTCTTTTATATATAGTCACCTATCTTGTAAATAATATTAACGAGTCGCTTTTTCAAGGATTTTGTACACATTTTATAAGTAACAGCCTTAAGCCATCAGTACGAATGATAGCAGAAATAAATTCAGTCTGTAATTGTCCTTTTGTCGTTTTTGGCTCTTTATGATATGGGTTTTTAATCGGAAAGAAATTATTGCTTGGAATTAAATTTTAACTATCGTCACCCTCTGAGTTGTTGCTGAGTTGTACTTATTACGTACTTAGTATTTATATATTCTTTGCTGAGTTGTTTGCGTGGAACTCAGTATTGGCTTTTTCGCTCACTTTTGTCACTTCGCACGGTTTTCATTAAATAATTGACTCGACACACATATTATCTAAATGTGGATGGACGAGAGTAGCCGCTCTTTGTGGTACCTGTGAAAGATTGACAAAACAGATGCAGAGATGCAATGGACAGATTATAGCACCCGGTGAAAACGGCTGCCCAGGGCGGAAAATTTTTGGGGGCGGCAAACAAATTTTAAAGATCGGCAAATTTTAAAATATGAATAAAGTAATAAAATCATGATATAAAGGTGTAGGGTAAAATTTTTATCGCATTTTACACAAAGAACAAGCCTAAGAATATGTACGTTAGTGCAAGCCTCGAGTTACGATTATAATCCAAGTCCAAATATATAATAAATCACTCGGCTTGTATCGAACAACCGTCGCCGGCGCCGCCGCGCTGCACAGAACAGTGACAGCGTCAAAGCAATGGTTGGGGAGGGGGGAATCGCCGATATCGCCCAGGGCGGCAAAGTCCCTAGGGCCGTGTCTCGGTCCCCAGTTACCAAATCGCAACACCAAGTCGAAGTTCGGTTCTCCAGGAGGCAGCCTTTGTTCCTGACGTTGAAGGTAACAGAATTGTAAAACCACAAGGTTAGCAACGTATTAGTAATTAAAAAAAAATAAGTTTAGTTGTTTTTTAAAATTACTTATCCATGACGCACCTACCTATTTGTTAACCATATTTTTCCAATTTCAACTGACGTTGTAACGAATAGAATGATGTCTCGGGCTGAACACTTAGCTCACCCACAAAATCCGGTGAAATTTAAAAACGCGCAGCATATTAATAGTATCTAATTAAAAAAAATCGTCAAATTTTAAAATGATTTGTCCATGACGTGTGTAATAATCATATAACCATATCACACCTAGAGACACCAAAGGTGGTAATGGTGCGTTGCCAACCTATGGCCGGGAAGTAAGGCCTCGAACGAAAGTCAGCTTACTGGCTACCTTATCCTCCAGATCTGAACACGTCAACGGTAAGCACTACGTTATGGCAGCAGAATAGGTAAGGCGGTGGAACCAATCCAGGAGAGTCGCTGCGAAACTTTACCACCTAGTCAATGTCAGGGTGCTAGTGACAGTAAGTCTATGCTCACCTTTTACGAGCTGCCTCGCAGGAAGGTAGATGGTGTATTCTGAAAAAGACCTCAGACCAAGTCCTCTTAAGAAATCCTTCCTCTATACTTTTTGCTATAAAGATAAATTAACTCGAATTCTGAAAAAATAGTCTGATTAGGAGTAAAATTTACAAATGCACGATTGGCCTTTTTAAGGAAAATTTTTTAGCGTCATTTTGGTGTTAAACGTTTTCCTCGTGGGATATAGCCAACGACCCGTAACAACCCATTTAATTATGATATATATTTATTCAAACACGGAAAAGTAATCGTTAATACGCTTAGTACTTATCGGTTACCCATCCTATGAATGACCGTTGTTAACGTCTCTTGAACCTCATCACTTGCCATCTTTACGATACGATATTCAATTATGTAGTAGGTATATATATACACACTATCACAATAAATAAAATTGTAGTAAAATAAAATACTATATAAATATTTTTATGTACTAAAAACGACGAATGGAATGAGCAAAAGTAAGTTTACCGGCTACCTTACTTTCCAAACCGGAACACGTCAACGTCAAGCATTGACGTTATGGCGGCAGAAGTAGGTTAGGCGGTGGTACCACTCCGGGCGAATCACTGCGAAACAGTGTTGCCAACCATACGATTTAAATCGTTTTTATAAGATTTGTATCTTCGTCACCGTGTTTTTACTGATGTACGGTCGAAAATTTTATAGAAGTTTTACAGAAACTTTACGAGTACACATACATTCAATCATACATATCTTCACGCTAAATTCCCTACGGGGTTGGCAGAGAGTGTCGAGTGCCAATTCTCGCGACCCTGATAGAACTTTATGGAGTACCATTGTTTTTAAGTGCTGATGGCATACGGTTTTTCCTACGATATTTGCAGGATCCCTTGATAAGAAAAGTTTCCAACTCTAGCCTTTTACCTGAACATGAAATTTAAATACGTACTTTTTGAATGAAATTATTAATAAAATACGTTTGTTTCTACTATTTGTACGATCCCTTAGAAAGAGAAATCACCCGATCAGAGAAAGAAACCCGTTTTCCAGAATAAATAATTTAAAAAAATTATCTTCACGCCCATATCCCCAAAGAGGTAGGCAGAGGTACAACCAAGGCACCCATGACTAGCCGAAGACACTAAGCCCCACAATGTGATAGGTGGCAAGCCTACTGCGAAACTCTACCATCTAGGATGATGTCACGGTGTTAGTGACGGTAAGCCTGTGGTCGACTTTTACGAGCTGCCTGGCAGGAAGGTAGATGGTCTATTCTGGATAGGAGCCCGGAAAAACACTGGGAAATTATCTTTTATTTTGAACTACGTGTTCATAATCAGCTACTAGTATTGTGTTCAACAGTACCTAACTGAAATGACATAATATCCAATTTCTAATATCGCATGAACCGAGATTCAAGAGTAATCCTACCGACGTGACGTCACAATCAGTGCCAAAATTTCATTTACAGTCATTTTAGTCACAGTCACGGTGCTAGTGTATCCTTTAAAGGAACCGACCACCGCCACAGGGAAATGTATTCTGATCTGAAGGTAATGTATTGTGTAATGATTAGAGATAAAAAAAATTGTTTTTTCTTTTTACGACAGACTGCGTTGAAGAACGTTTGAAGTGAATAGCGGTACATTTTCCAAGCAAGCTAGGGTTGTCAGATGACGAATATTAACATAAAAACGTTGCTGTAATTTTATGTGAAAATAACTTCGTTTAATTCTATAACCTTAACCTTTGTAAAGTTAACTTATTTGTCATTGTAAAACATAGTAGAAAAATAGTTCTTAAAATAATTTAGCAAAAATTTTTATTTTTAGATAATGATTCAGCGCATTGATCAACGTGTCATATATTATTTAAAACTATCAAAGTTTACTCAACTCATATCCCATATCCGACAAGGGCAGCTTTTGCGCAATGATCCAAAATGATGGCTATTTCTGGTTCAGGATATATTATGCTATCACAACATAGCATAAAACAAAGCCGCTTTCAGCTGTATGTCTCTATGTATGCTTAGATCTTTTAAACTAAGCAAACAGATTTTGATGTTTTTTTCAACTAGATAAAGTGATTCAAATGAAAGGTTTATACTTATAATAACAGGTTTGTCCACCCATTTGAAGCTTGGACGGACTGCTAGTTCATACCTGTTTTTTCTGTCTATTGCTTAACAACTTTTATCACACGATCACTTAATTTAGGGTCCGATTCATTCGCTTTACTTGTCCGGATATTCATATAAAATAACCACTTTAATGTCAACAAAAGCAAATCTTTATTTCCTTACGTCATAATTTGTCAATGAATTTAGTAGACTTGGGTTGACCAGTGTATGGCCGCATTCAGATTGGGTGGTAATTTTTTTTAAACTATGAAAACGTGTAACACATGTCTTTCGTGTGGTCTATGTGAAATAATCGGTTTCCTTTCTTTTTTCTTGTCTATTTTAAAGGCCTCTAATCTTTGTTGAAGGTCCTCAAAGAATGAAAGTTATGTAACAACTATTTCGCCTTTTTGCACAATTTATCACGGCTTATAGGCACGACTCTCGAATCTCGATTTTATGAAAATCGTAAATTCGAATCGGATATGTAATTTCAGGTATTCTTGACCACAGGACTGGAGGATTATTAACATTTAGTTCCATGAAATCAAAGAATCTGATGAAATGATTTTTTTATCATTTTTTATGAACTAAATGTTAATAACTCGCTAGTATCATGTTCAAGAGGACCTTAAAATATATATTATCCGATTCCAAATTCCAATTTGCATGAAATCGAAGCTCAAGAGTAGTAAAGGTTACTATTGAAAGTTGTATTTTTTATGTAAGGATGCGAACCTTAAAACATGTCAAATGTCAATCAACGCGATTGAAGATGTGACAATAACTAGTGTTTAATAAACGCGTGTTCTCACATCCCTAGTAGATCGTTTTTCAGCGTGGTTCAGTAAAAACTTGAACTATCTGACGTCACCCCACGCCACGAGCGCGTGTTCCTGCTGTCCCTCTCCCCGCGGTATATTTACACTCGCCGACGCTGCACACTGGTTCACTTCAGTCTCGATCGAAACCTCGCTCGTTTAACCCTCGCGATGTACAACCCCACAAACGTCAACCTTGTTGGTCTAACCAACGTAACATAAACGCCGGTTAATATTGCATTACCACTTTCTTGTTTCCATTCGACAATATGGTTTCCAAATCTCGCGGCGCCCACGTGCTGGTTTGGGAACAACCAGGGTTAGAAGACCAAAGGCCTAGAGGGTATACTGGTGAGTGACGTCACAGGATATTCATTGCTTAATCGATATGGGGAATCCTTGAATTTTAATATCCTTTTCATTTTTTTAATTGCCGTTACTTTTGAAATCTAATAAAATGTAAAATTAAAAAGTTTGAACATGATAACCTCGAAACTATTAGATTTCTTTTTTTTATTCTTGGGGAAGAACATAGGATTGTTACAATTTTATAACATTACGCTTTAGGCTGTGCGTAGTGAGCGCGAGCGAAAATGTCGCGGCCGTAAGCAACGTGTGGCTTTTTTCTAAAAATTGCAACCGTTAACATGAAATTAACAACAGTATTTGGAATACTAAATTATAGACAGATTTTATCAGTGTCTATTTTACAAAAATATCTTTAACCCATGCGGAAAATGACTACTCAGGCATCTAGAGGAATATCTAGGTTAATTGCCTACCTGACATTTTTTTAATTACCTTTTCCTAACACTACACATCACTGCTCGCCATTGTCGTGTTCCTGTTTGAATGGTAGAGCTTCCCTTATACCTACTTTTGCCGTATCGTTTTACGTCTTATACCTATTATAATAAAATGTAGTCGACATATTTTCACATAAATAAAAAAAATAATAAAAATAAATTCAAACGGTTAAAAAGTACAATATAATGATAACAGATTTGATTTGTACATAGAGCTATCGTATTTGAAGCCAATGGATCATTCCACCACTGCATTTAGTCTTAAGTGGATAGTGGAGGGATGGAGCAGCAGCTTGCCAGGATAACAATCACTGCCTTCCCTTTTCCTGCTCCCAATTAGCGTCGGTTTTTACCATTTTGCGCCATGTGCCATATTTGAGGATATAAGTCCTGTTAGATTTTACACGTGGCCACCGCGACCTTGAAACTGTTCCGCACCGGTAACAAGTCTCTGTGCGATGGACCTTAATATTAGGAGAGCCGCTTGTTCACCAAAAAGTATCTTCACGCTCGTATTCCCTGTGAAGTACGCAGAGGTACAACCAAGGCACCCGCGTCTAGCTAAAGACGCTAAATGCCAGAATGTGGCAAGTGCCGGAGTGTGGTGGTTGCCTAATACCAACTCGACACATATCCAATCCAGCGCAGTAATTTTTTTAGAAAATTGAAAAAACACATTTTATTGTTGTTGCTCGACCTGAGGGTCGAACCGAAGACCTCATGAATTTTAGTCCGACACCGGAGCACTAGACTACATAGTACTTATTAGCCATTTTATTAAAAAGTAACATAGCTACATCAATGTAATTTCTTATAGATTAAAATATATGAATATCAATAATTTAGAGGTTCCTCAAGTGTAGGTTGTTACTCCCTGGCCACTGGCGCCACCTACGTTGTACTTTTTTCATTTGGCAAAGGAAAATAGCTTAGAATCCGTATTATTTGTCTGTTGTGACAAGAAAAAATATTAATTGTGAAATGTTTTTTCTTTTGATCAAAAGTAGCTACACACAAGTTTCTTTAAAGAGTCGTTAATTCAAATCTTAGTTGACTTGTGATTAAAGTAATAATTAACAATATCTATCTATAACAATATAAGCTTAAGGGGCCATATACGCTAAAATACGTCAGCAGTTTACTGTTTTTTTCATTCAAAGCAATCATGGATCTTGCTGAAAAAAATACACAAGATTAATATGAATATGCTTTACTAGACTAGTGTTTCCAAAACACGATTCATTTCACTTTGCTCGATAGAAAAAAATCAAAAAGTTAACCCTTTTTTGAAAGCTTTTACCTACTTTCTGTCTACTTTAATTATTGTGAAAATATTGACACCAGATTTAACATAAACATAGATAAGTACTATACCTAAAAGATCAGTGTTTCAGTTTTTATACTTTTTTTCAAATTACTTTTATAATGTCAAAAATAGTGATTTGTCGCTTAAGACGTTTACTTTTGAGCGCCATTGTTCGTAGTAATCATGGAACGGGGGAGCGCGGTGATTGGCTCTTCTAGCTGACTGAGTATGGGGCCTTACTATAAATGCAAAAAAACCTCCAAAATTCCATAACCACATCATCGATACACACAATTTAAACGCATTTCAATTGCAAAAACCTATTAAATTTCATTGTCACGTCGATTTTTTTAAATATTTTTTATAAAAATGTATACATTATCGAATATAACCAACAAACCACTCAAATGCTTTTGATGTAATTTTAATGAAGCTATCTAGGAATCATGACCATCTTTTGAAAAAACGACATATTAGAATCTATTCCTAGTTGGCGAAGATATCGGGTAAAAAACATACAAGAAATTGTACAGAAGAATTGATAACAAAGACTGGCTGTCTCCGAAAAGAAGATAAAGGAAGTTACTACGTTTTCATTGAATTAATATTGCAGGTGGAAAATGGAAATCCCAGACCTGCAGCTTTTGAATAAAATTATTTTTCTTGGAAACAATCGTTAATTGTTATTTAAATTATTTAAAATTACTTCCATGTTGCGGAAAAGTTTCTTACATTCATAAATATATTACATCGGTAGACGTAGGTATCAAACATTTAGGTCAGTCAATATAATAACATTATATTATGTTGTTAAATTGAATAATATTAAACATGTGATTGATTTAAAAGCGAAACTCGTCGTCTATACGAATAATAAAATGGATTGTCTTTTTAATATAAAATCAACCGCTTTTTACTAAATGCATATGAATTTGTATGCGGTTCATATACCAAAATAATATATATTACAATTTTTGTCTGTCTATTTGATTGTTCCGGCTAACATCTGAAAAGGCTGGACTGATGTTGTCGTGTTTTTCACTGGCAAGTGGCAGGTAGTAGTACATTTACTAAGGAGTTACTTATGCTGCTTTTATTTAAGAAAAAAAAATGTATAGGTACAAATAAATAAAATTTAAGTGTCGATTTGTTATATTAAAACAACCGCTTTTTACTAATTAAATATGAATGTATATACTGTACATATACTATAGTTATATATTTTACAATTTTTGTCTGTCTACCTGTTTGTCAGTTAATCTCTAAACAGATGTAAACAGGAATTTCACTGGAATTTTCCACGCAGACAAAGTCGCGGGCAGCTAGCTAGTTGATCTTAAAATGTATCTCGACTTGCTAGCCGTGCTAGAGTTTAAGTTTAATCTATAACTAAACGCGAAAGTATTTTTTATTCTACTTTCAAGAATCAACGAGGCGAGACAATCTAATATTAAATTTTTATATCCAGAACGTCCCGATTAAGTAACTGTTTCCTATATGTATAGTTACTCTTGAATCTTGATTTCAAGCAAATTGGAAATTGGAATCGGATATGTCATTTAGGTACTCTTGAAGACAGTAGGTACTAGCGGGTATTTTAGTTATAAAAAAAATAATGAATGCGGTATAATAATTGATTGTTCAGTATTAATTAAATGTTAACAATTCGCTAGTACTCTGTTAAAAGAGTACTTAGTCCCCCGTGTTGATCCGGGCTCCTTTGCAGAATAGATCATCTGCCTTCCTGCCAGGCAGCTCGTAAAAGGCGAGCATACGCTTACCGTCACTAACACCGTGATATCCAACTAGGTGGTAGAGTTTCGCAGCGACTCGCCCGGATTGGTACCATCGTCTTACCTATTCCTGTCGTCATAACGTGTTCCGGTTCAGAGGGTTAGACAGCCGGTAAACTTACTTTTGCTTGAGGTCTAAAATCCCGGCCTCAGGTTGGCAACACTCTATTACCACCTTCGATATCTCTAGGGGTTGTGAATTTCTTACCATCAGGAAATCCGTCAGCTTGCCTTTCATTATCATAAAATAAATACCTAAAATGACATATCCGATTCTAATTTCCAATTTGAATGAAATAGAGTTGCAGGAGTAACCCTACTGATGACAGTATTTATAACTGAATGTAAACGTTGTAAAATATCTGTACCTATAGAATATTCTTTGATTGAATGACCGAAAGCATCAAGCTACAAAGACCCCCTCTATGTGACCCCGCATCGTTTAAATCTCTACACATCGCAAAATCTTTAAAAAGCTGTTTCAACAAATTGGTGATGTTTTAAAAATTAAATGGATTTTAAAAATCATTGGGTTTTCCAATGTTCTAATATCGCCTCTGTGATCTAGCGGTTCAGTTGTTGGACTTGACTGCCTGAGGTCCCGGGTTCGATTCAAGGGTCATGATCAACGTTTAGTTAATAGAACCGGGCAAAGGACATAGGGTACATTTTATGACGTAGGTACAATAGCGAGGAAACTAGGAAAAACAACAATTTATGTTTCACATATAAACTAAACGGGCGGAACTAAGTTCGCCGGAATAGCTAGTATTATGATAAATAAGATAGTCAATATTAATATTACGTATTGTAGTACTCACACGTAATATTGTAAACAAATCCATCGAAACGTTTGGCAATAGCTCCTCAGCAGCTGTTCATGTTCGCAATCAGAATTGCACGAAAAGCGCAAGATTGGTCGGTTTCAAACGGTGTAAGTACGCTAATTATAGCCTTTTTACTCGTAGTGTGACTACATGAGAAGAAATAATCTAATATCTATTTACTAGCTGACCCGGCGTACTTCGTACTGCTTGACATTAACAGCAACTAACAATTTTTAAGGAAAACACAAGGTGTTCTGCTCGTCCTATTTCACTTAAGATTTTTTCTCCCGGAGATCCTCAAAACTGGGATTAATCTATATATTTCTTGTGTTCGAGTGTTTGTCACTGAACTCCTCCTAGACGATTGTAGCGATTTTGTGTGTGTGCAAGGCGATTCGAGAATGGTTTAGATATACAATTTGGTCCACTGGAAAAGTTTTTTTAAATATTTTTTTTTATTTGTAAGTAGTCGTTGATTTTGGAATGTTTTACATTAGGTCCGACAGACTACGCTACTATCGAAGCATTAATGTCAAGTGATACGAAGTTTCCTGAGTCAGCTAGTTTTTATTTATTTATTTTAGTTGATTCCTTGTGCCTAGATAAAATATTTTACTTTTTCATTTTTATTCCAAAAACTAAGTTTTGAAAGTCTCTAGAGTCTTTCCTACACGTAAAAATGTATATAGGTACTGATAAGAAATTTCCAGTTTTAAATGAAGTCAATTGATACCTTTTAGCAATGAAGGTGACTTTCAATCAGACATCTATAGTCTAAGCCTTCTGTAGCATCCAAGATACGAGTACATCTAACTGAATCAGAGACCTATACATGCTTCAATGAAATTTGAATCGAAGATATTAGGATAAGATTATGTAGTGGTTTTAGTAGCGGTATAATCATAAAACAATAATTATTGAAAATTAATTTTAGTGATGATTTAGTTTTGATGTTGCATTATTTCATTATTTTAGTTTTATATATATCCACGATACACAATCGTAACTAAATTGTTACGATTAGGATAAGAATCTTTAGTCACTTTAATGGTTGATTAAAAAAGTTTTACTTTTTTAGTGGTTGAAGAATCAATATAAAAAAGTTTTTATATGAAAATGTTTCAATCATTTAATTAGACGTAGGCATATCACACTTATCGACGTCATTATATAATGTAATACAGTATCAAATTCTTAAAAATTAACAAAAGGGAAAATGTTGTCATTAATCATTCTGCGTACCTAATACAAATTAATTTATAGTTCAAGTATTATTCAGTCTAATATTTTTTTAATTTCAGGTCAAAAACTTGATTCTTAAAAATATCTTATACCTTTAAACGAGCAATTCTTGTATATATATATAATTGGAATCTCGGAATCGGCTCCAACGATTTTCATGAAATTTAGTATATAGGGGGTTTCGGGGGCGATAAATCGATCTAGCTAGGAATCATTTTTAGAAAATGTCATATTCGTGTTTTATTGTTGTTGTTAAGTAACGAAGTCCGTTGTTAAGTAACGAAATCAATGATTGTTTGCTTTGAGGTTAGACTTTTTAAATTTTCGTACTTATATATAATTTCCAAAAAACACAATTTATAAAAAAACAAAAAAAAACGAGCAAAGCTCGGTCATCCAGGTACTACATATAATACTAGCTGTTGGCTGCGGCGTTGCCGACGTAGTTATAGGTTCTACAGGGACACTTTTTAGGGTGAAAACTATCCTATATGTTAATCCAAGTTACCCTCTGTGTGTGCCAAATTTCATAATTATCGGTTCAGCAGTTATTGCGTGAAGGAGTACAAACTAACAAACATATTTTCCCATTTATAATATTGGTAGGATGATTTAAATTGGCAACATAAATTTATAGAATTAAAAAAATTAAATTAAATTCTTGAAAGGACCTTCGTACCTACTAATATCAAGACAATGGAACTACTTAACAGACAGAAGTTCCTAAGAAAAACTAGATGATTCAATAATTGCTTAGCTGTGTCACCGTTTATAGGTGCAATTGACTGTTTATCCGTCTGCAAACTTTTTTTGCTGACACACATTATTCCTAAAGGCGTCCTAAATTAGCGTCTTGTGATTAGACATTACTTAGTCTTTATTTCAAATTCATTAGAATTCTAATGTTTCTACGTATCAATAAAGAAAACGTTTAGACTTGCATTCCTTTTGTATTATTTCTAAACGATCCGCGAATTTTAAAATTTGAATAATTTTTATTCAAATTTTTCAAATGTTTTAATAGTATTTAAGACTCCGATAATTATTATTAATATTGTTAAAATTGATCCTCTAGCTCTCGAGCTATAAATGTAAACAAAATCTCTATATTATATTAGAGATTTTATTTACAATAAATACAGTCCTGGGTGCTGATTACGTACCTATTTCAGTTGCCGACTCAAAATAGATTTTACATCAAATAGCTGTCAAATGACGTGTTTTATATTTGCTATATCCAGTGACCAACAGAAATATAAAAGAGATAACAAACACAAAACACGTAATTTGACAACTTTTTGATGTACACTTTTCCATTTTGAGTTGGCAACTGATATATATAATCGGCACCCTGATAAACTTTACTATAATCTTTTGACTCCTTTTATTTTATAGTCGTAATACAATTAAAAAACGAAATATTCTTAGCATAATTAATAGTTTCTTATCGCCGCCATATTTTGATACACATTTAAATATTTATGCTATTAAAATAAATCTTACAATAAATCAATAAATCCGTCCGTAGATTGGAAGATATGAGTTTGTTCACTTATAAAAATAAAGTAGGTATCTTGCATATATTTAAATTCATCGTTTACAAATTATTTTTAATTTAAATCGTCGTCGTTTATATATTTTAAACATTAGATTTTAAGCCCAGAAAGAAAGATTACGAATGTCTTTATTTTTCTTAAACTATTGTAGGTCTGGTCGATTTTTTATTGCTACATTTTACATATTTCAGGGGTAATTGTACTTATTATACCTACTCGGGAACCAATGGACCGAACACAAAATTCAAAATCTTATTAAACATAAAAAGCGAATGGTGCCTTGTCTTTAAATCGTTACTGCCATCATTCATCAGACGTTGAATGATTCAAATAAATACTATCCAGGTTTAAGATTGCAATTCTACATTTGCAGTTCAGCAATATTTTAATGATGTGTAAGTACAGACAATTCTTTTTAAAATTTATTTTGGATTGAGAAGCATCCCTGTAATTTACATCCATCGAATTATAGATTCTCGCAAGTTTTCATGTAATTGTAAGAAACATAATGAAATACCAGTCACGATCTTAAGTACAACAATCTGTAAATTGCACCTTGTAGGTGAAACCATTTAGATCGTGTTTCACGAAAACAACCTAACCCTAAACTAGACCAAAAATTTATAGGTGCCGAAATGACCAAAGAGCTCATTAACAAGGAACAAGGAACTTATTAGGGAGTTTGTTTCCTATTTCTTATATAGTCTCATATTTTGTGTATGGGTCAGCTTTGTTGTTAAGATCAGTATCAAAAGGACCAAAAATTACTTCCTATAAAATCAAATTTGGTTCTTAAGAAAGGTGTTAATAAATAAAGTTATACAAACCTCCTTAAATATATAGAACAATGTTAAGCTTTAACAAGTTAGCATATATCCACTTAGTCATGGTATTTGTCCTGATAAGATAATAATTCGGGGCTAAACATGTTTTATATTACTATGTAGCAAGCGGTAATATAGTGTTACGGTACAAATATCTATGAAATGTCTAGTTACCAATTAGTAATAGTGAAGATTTATGATTTTGAAATTTTTTTCGAGTTAGTACTTTTACTAATAATATTAAATTTATACAAATTTGTCCAGACATGTTGTTGTTCCATGTAAACTTATTATTTAAACATATTACTATTTAAATAGCATTGCTGGTGATTTGCAGCGGATTTGCTCCCTTTTATTATTAGTTGTTTGTCTCCGCTACAAGAATCTATTGAGATATCAGGAAAACAACAGTATCATTCTTCTAGAAGGTCTTACCTTCTCGGCTTAACCTCTAAGCTAATAGAACACACTATCACATTCACATATTTGGAGATGTAATTTTGGTAATACTATTTTAGTACTTGTGTCATGTACGTACAAAATTTTTACCTCGATTGCCTCCCAATCTATAATCACTACTTAGTAGTTAGTATAAAACAAAGTCGCGTTCTCTGTCCCTATGTACCTTTGTATGCTTAAATCTTTGAAACTTCGCAACGGATTTTGATGCGGTATTTTTAATAGATAAAGTGTTTAAAGAGGAAGGTTTATATGTATATTTATATAAAAATGAATCTATTTCGAGTGGTCATCTCATCACGCCCGAATGGATGGACTAATTATGTAAATTATGTTTAAGTTGTGTTTGTTGGAGAAGATTCTTGTAAAGAGAAAAACCGGTAAAGTTTCAAAAGTGGGAAAAGTTACACTTTATTTTTTTTTCATACAAATTGTTAGGTAATGTCAAGCGATACGAAGTTCGTCGGGTTGGCTATTATCTTAAATAAATACAAACTTTTTTAACAACAATAACTACCTAACACAACAAAAAAAAGGAAAATTGATACATCCGTACAGGGTGTGATGCGATGGCCAAGTGAAATGGGGATTCACTATTATATAAAATTTGTTATTTACTGACAAAGAAACAATACTTTAATAAATAATCGTATCTATGGTAGCCAGGCAAAATAAGACACAGGTGATTTAAAAAAATGTCTTCTCTAATTCAAGTTTATTAATATTCATCAAAACGTCAGTACCTACGTTTTTTTTGGGTCAACGATAGTTAAACAAATTTATGCAGACTGCAAATATTTCAAATTGTTAATTACGTGACAGGTTATTATTTCTAAAATAAACATTGAAAATAACGTTAACCAGTAACTGTATTAATATAATAGATACGGAAGATTTTTTAGGAAATAAAGTACCTGAGGTAAAGAAATGGGTCTAAAATCAATCCTTGTAGAACGCCGATTGTATTGCAACGAATGTTTTGTTTAATCCAATAATTTCAAGGTGAACTCATTTCTCATCTTTGCATAATTTAAAAGGAGTAAATAAGGAACTTATGAAATAGATAAATTTGGCAACATTTCAAATAAAATTTTTTTTTTCATTTATGACATAAAAAATTAAATAAGTTGCTTGACATATTATGTATGTCATAAATGATAATTAAATTAACTTTGTTGATTTCTGAATTATCTTGTGGATTTTTGTGGATATTTCCACTCTCATTACCCAAGTCATGGAATGAGTGTGTTGAGATAATTAAATTAAATTTTCTAACTTTGGACAGATGCTTTGGCACAGATAAAAAAAGTTGGACTTTGACCGTTTAACCGTTTTTGAAACACCGTGTAATTCGCAATATTTATAACTATCGCTGAATTGTATCATTATTATCGGTCAATCGTCCAAGGCCAACATTTTGAACAGCCAAAACGTTAATCATCAGAAAATAAACAAGCCTAAGCATATTAAAACAACACGATAAATTGTCATGATCTTATTTGATTTGTTGATATTACGAAAAACATGTGATGATTGCGATAGGCGAGTACATGTAAAAGTACTGCATAATTAGAAATTCGTATGAAATTTACCGATGTTGGTATATCTTATAAATTCATACTAAATTTGTAACGGAGGTATTTTTATTGGAACTGGAGTTAGAGCCGAAGTTTTTAAATTTGATTTATCAGGGCTGAAACTAGAGTAATAGACGAATTCGGAGGCAGACAGAAGCGACAAAAGACATATGTTTTATTTGAAGGCAAATTATTATTTGTCAATAAACATAACTCAACGTTTATAAATAATAATAAATAAACAAATATTCCTGGACAAGTTATTAAAATTTAATCCAACCCGAAAGTTAGCAAATTATATGCTTGTGTTATGGGTGTTAGTCAACAATTTTAAAACATAAAAATGCTTAAATAGATACCAGAAAAAATTAATAAACACCCAGACCCGGAAATGCAGACACCTAAATGTTTATCACACAAATGTCTGCCACATGTTGGTCAGTGTAGAGGCGTGTACGCTAGCCATTCGACCAAAGAGGCGGTTATTAGCCCTTGTAATTGGGATTAGAGCAATACCTAAATAAATAATGAAAAAAATTGACATGTTTCCAATTAGCGGTAGAAAATTATCATCATCGAATCATGTTGATTGCTACCAAATAGCATTGGTCGGACAAAGTATTTCTACGCATAAGACAAAGGTTGGACAAAGTATTCTTGCATAACGGTTAAAGGAGGCTGTTGCGCTATTTATTATTATTATTATTTATAATATTGGAAGGCAAACAAGCAGACGGATTTCCTGATGGTAAGAAATTCACGTCGCCTAGAGACACCAAAGGTGGTAATGATGCGTCGCCAACCTGAGGCCTTGATGTAAGGCCACGAGCAAAAGTCAGTTTATCAGCTATCTTACCCTCCAACCGGAACACGCCAACAGCAAGCATTGACGTTATGGCGCTAGGAATAGGTAAGGCGGTGGTACCAATCCGGGCGAGTCGCTGCGAAACTTCAACCATCGCTTAAAACCCCCGATTTAAAAAAGTCGGAGGTAAAGTCTGAACCGACCGCGATGGTGTGAAACCAATAGGAAGTTCCTAGTTATCGGAATCGAAGTCGAAGTTACGGAGATTATAATTATATTTATCTCTAATTTATACTTATTTAAAAACTATGAAATATCTATGTCGTTACATAGAGTTAGATTACTGGAATGTAACGAACCTAAAGCCTTTTTGTCCTGATTGTTTGTTTATTTGCAGCAAATATACATATTCATCAAATGGGATAGAGTTTTTATTGTTTTATAATTATTGTGAAATCTATGTTATGCAACAAACGTAATCGAATAAGCGAAAAAAAACGTAATATACTATCAACAGCCCACGTTTACCAAATTCACATTGAAATTCCGACGAAGTTGTACAAACTGCGAGCTTAGTAACATATTAGTCATTTCGAAAAAAACGTTCAATTTACAGTGTCGCAATGAACGGGTTAAATAACAAAGCCCCGTTTATCATAAAATGTCCATTCCTCTAATGGTATCATCACCATAAAATTGGTGTTTGCGGTGATAGTTGCGGTTTGTGGATAACTTCAATTATTTTTTTAAATATTTACATTACGTTTGTCTACGCAGCAATAAATTCTTTCAACCGAAGATATATTCGTTTCTAGACGACACGAGAAAGGAGGGGGATGATCGATTCTGTTGAAACATAGATTTTAGTACTTTTCACAGATTCGCGAAATAACAGAGATTGTTATAGTTTAAGCAAAGTAAACCTACAAAATCCCAAATCGAAAATCTAATTATTCCATTACCACGCCGCGAATAATCTTTCTTTTTTCTAATGAATAATTCAATAGAATGGTCTCACATAAATTTTAAAAACGTCCTTCTATGAGGTCGACCACTATGATCGTCGCTGATGTCCCTCGACAAGACATCCTGAAGCATTACAAAAATTGGTGCATTCTTAAGTTTACCTCAAAACAACTAGTGGACTATAAAATTATATGGTAACAACTCGGAATCTAGACCTTACTTTTCAAAAAATATTGTCAAAATCTTTCGGTCGAGTAATCGCGTAACAATAAAAAAAATAAAAAAAACGTATAGTCGAATTGAAAACCCTTCTTTTTTGGAGGCGGCTAAGGACAGGCAAGCATTCAATTAAATATCTGGGTTTGGAATCGTTTTATTAATTCATAATATTAGTTATCTTTTCTATAACATTAAAGTACGGAGAAGCTCTTTTAATAATTTGTTATGAATAGATTGAGCATGTATACATGTTTTAAAATATATACTCCACATATAAATAATATATGTGGAGTTTATATTTTAATATATGTAGAGTATATATTTTAATATATTCTATTTATTATTCTTCCATATTATAATTCTACATTTTAATATATTTTAATTTGTATAAACATGTTTTGAATTTCATATTTTCCTTGCTTTCGACGTAACCGGAGAACAATATAAATAAAATTATTTAATTCATTTTCATAAAAGTTTTATAATGCTTTCGAGAAGGTTCGTACTTCGTACCTACTTAGTGATCATTTTAGGCAATTTCTTAGGATATTTAATGAGTGTGAATGGTAGCAGGACTGCAAGAATCTTAAAACTTGGTACTCGATTATCCGTGCGAACATCGTTAGGGACTTGGTGTGAAGATAAGTAAATAAAAAACGCCTAATAATCTGTCCATGTCCGACATACCTATCTGCAGATTTGCCCGCAAGCATGTCCGCGTAGTAAGCTCTCCGCTTTATAGTAAGATTTTGGATAACAAGTTGTTTTCCATGGAATTAAAAATCAAACCAGCAGAACTATTTTCTAATGAAAAGAAATACGCGTCCTCTATGGACCCTAAACGTCAGAATGTTATTAACCTCGTGCATAAATGTGAGTTTGCTATTTCCTTTTTGTTCTTATTTTTTAATATCACAAGTTTTTGATATCTATATTATACTTATATATTATATTTATATTATTAAACTTAATAAACCATAACTATAACAGCAATAACTGTCCTCATGTTTGGCAACAGTTTCTTCATTGTTTCCTTAAATATAATCTATTAGGTTGACGTATTGATTCAATCAATCTTTATATATGATTTACATAAAACACGTGTACAGCCTTGGGTTAAGAAATTATCAGTCGTCTACAAAAGCGTCGTTGAGGTTTGGCGCCATCGAGAGAAAAGATAGTCGAAATTTTTTCATAATTATTGAATTTCGTATTGATATTAAGTGAAATTAGTCAACTTTGGTGGCATTTTGTACAATTTCGTTCAGTGAAAATGCACAAATGAAATAATCGTGAAGAAATTAGCGTATCGTGTATTTCCTCGTTGTCGCCAATTCTCATTACATGAGCTTGTGTAAATAATTGTGACTTGACTTACCATGACTTGATGACGATTTATGACTGATGTCTACATATAATTTATAATTGATATAAAATTTGATGCAAATTACTAGAAGGTTCTACTAGACTAATGGCAAAATACTAACGTGAAGGCCAAAACTTAAAAAAAGAAAGAAGAAAAGCGTCGTTTTATTGGCATTTTGACATGACGCGCACGCTTGACAGTTGACAGCGAGTGTTATGACGTTTTAACACTCAACGTTAAAATTGTGGATGTAAGGCTGACATAACACATACGTCACGATGTGTTATTTATATTTTCTTGCTCATTTTTCTCTCTAAATTATGAGATATGTTGTGCAACAAGCGTAATATTTACACTTTTAGCGAATGGCGTCTGGCGGAAAATGTAATCACTACCTAAAGACGTGACAGTCGACATATCTGTCTGTCCGACTGTCTATCGCAGTTACTTATTCAGTCTATATACTCCCAAATAGGACTACACAGTTGACACTTGGCAGGTTAAGGTGAAATGCTTTAAGATTTTTATTTTGTATAAAATAAATAAAAATAAGGGAGTGGGGCGCTCTCCACACGTGGAATTGTGTTTTTTTATCAGATTTATAAACGTAGGATATAAATAAAGAGGTATATAAATAAAATACATAAAGATTCCTGGACAGGTTACACAAATTGAATCAAATCAAACATTCAAAGTAAGCAAATTATATGCTTGTGTTAAAGGTGTTAGTTAACGATTATAATAGGTATAACCCAGACCCAGAAATGCAGACATCTAAATGTTCATCACAAATGGTTGTCTTCGTTAGGAATCGAAACCGAGCCTCGCGGTCGATCGGTGGAGCTAGGCGTTTACGATAGCCCCTCGACTAACGAGGTGCAAAAAAATAGCATAGAGAATCCCTAACTTATTTTTTTTCGCAGCCGATCGCTAATGAGGAAATATAGAGTACATTGCGTAGTTAAACCTAAGCAATCCAAAACGTGTACTCCCCCTTTTTTAACTTTAAATGTAAGAAAGTGAAAAACTAAAAATACCTATGTTCTAGATCGCATTGAAAACTTCACACAAAAAATTGAATTAGCATATTTCCTAAACCCGCAAATATCAGTCAGTTATTGTCATACAAATACTATTAAAACAAAGTCAAACAAAGTAGGCTGGTAAACCTAGGTATATTTTGAATCATAGATTAGTAACAAAAGGAGGATAATAACTTAAACAAATCTAACACATATGTACGTAATATATAAATATTTAACTTATTTCAAATTTGTTAAAATATTGTAATTTTCGAAGCAAAGCTATATCTATTGTTTTATCTTCTATATATATTTCTTGTGTTCGTGTGTTTGTCACTGAACTCCTAATAGGTAACATGTCATAGGTAAGATGTTCTTTCTGTTATACCATCAATGTTTACCGTTATGTTGACCTAGGCAGAAATCACTTGGTAGGTTTTGACCTACCAAAGAACCTACCTAGGAAGGTGGAATTCCTATTTCTTATTTTGTAGGATAAGTAAACGTCACATATGGTTATATGAACGTGGATGACGTACGTACGCGGTGAGACCTATGTTGACATTCCACGATTAAATCACTGGGGTTTTAACCGAAGGTGGCGTTAAGAGTCTCCAAAACTGGCGTGTTTGTATAAAAAGAGTAATGAATATGCATGAAGCTAAGCAGGTCTACAAGATCGTGACATTTGGCACTCGATAATCTCTACCAACCACGTAAGAATTTGGCGTGAAGATATTTATGTGTGTATAAACGTTACAAAGTTAGTACACTAGTAAGATTCATAATTGCCCTTCCATCACCAGAAACATTACAAATTCAAACTAAATTTTCACTAATGAGTCAAAAGCTTCAAACTAAACGATGTCTTTTTCTAAATGACGTCAAGAGAAATCAAGATGTGTAAAGTATATATAAATACCTACATTGCGTACGTTAATTTCTCTGCCAATTAAATATAGGACGTATTTTCCTGACTGACATGATACGGTTTTGATGCTGAAGTGGTCTTTTACGTAGGTGGAAGTATTAGAGACAGAACTCACGGAGCGACTTACACCTGCGCCCGTGGTTGTCGCGTTTTTGCGGTTTTATTTCAAAACTCACAAGACCGGTAATTTTTGCGGTCCCGCAGCCGCCGCGCTTGAAATTATCGGCCGAAAACTTGGCGGTTGATTAATTCGCGGCCGGCGGTTGCGGTTAAAAAATCAGTACAAATAGTACAAAATGGTCACATCTACATTCTACAGAAACTGCGGGCCCGCAACCGCCGCAGCCGCGGGGAAAATCCGCGCCGTGAGTTCTTAGTCTTACAGTTACGTAAAAGATGTCTCTGTCCAATGTCCATACATCATATACGTTTCTGTTATCCATTTATTTTTTGCTAACCTTGCCAACTTTGGACACTTTTTTATGATAAAAAAGCGTCTTCACGCCCATATCCCCGAAGGAGTAGGCAGAGGCAGCCAACGACACTAAGTCAATGTGATAGGTGGCAAGCCTATCCACCTTATTATCCACAGATACTTATACGGATATTTAATGATACTGGAAGGCAAACAAGCAGATGGATTTCCTGATAGTAAGAAATTAATGCCGCCTAGAGACATTGGTGGTAAAGGTGCGTTGCCAACCTGAAACCGAAATTATAGGCCTCGAGCAAAAATAAGTTTACCGGATACCTCACCCTCCGAACCGAAATACGTCAATGGCAAACGCTGACGTTATGGCGGCAGCAAGAGGCGGTGATACCAATCTGGGCTAGTCGCTTCGAAACTCTACCACCTAGGAACATGTCACGGTGTTAGTGACGATAAGCATATGCTCGTCTTTTACGAGCTGCCTGGTAGGAAGGCAAATGGTCTTGTACAATAGGTCTAACACTCCGACTACTGGACAGCGACGCACCTATAACATCTATTGTATAGACAGGATAGACTATGAGCCACGATTGTATCTTACCACCAGAAAAGTCATGTGCTTATTTTCTGTCTCATAACATATAAAATACAATTTCTTAGTTTCATTTGCTAAAAAAAACTGTAAGGTTATTTTTTTTGCATTCATTAAATAGCAACATTAAACATTAAAATAAAATGAAACCAAAGAAGTTTCGATTAACAGAGTCACTGCTAAGGATTCACGCGGCCAGCTTGTGTTCTTAGAAATTGCTTGCAAGGATTTAGTAGTAGGTATGTCCTCGTTCACTGTCTGGGTTATACATATTAACATTATTCTTGAATTACTCTATATATTAAAATAAAACCTCATCAAAATCTGTTACGTAATTTTAAAGATCTAAACATTCATACAACTTGATACAACTTATTTACAAACACTTGTACTTTCTACAATATATTTTTTAGTTATTTTTATTTTTATGGTTAAGCCAACCGGTTTCGCTATACAAGCATCATCAGGTCTATATAACAATAGTTGTGGTTTAGCCAACTATAAAAATAAAAAAAAACATATACATACATTGTGGAAAATACAAGTTTTTGTAAATAAGTTGTATTAAGAATGGAATTCCACCAAGCACCGACGATAAGAAATATAGAAACTATACATACAACTATTAAAGACTTTATTTTATACTAATTATGTAGTGATAAAGTTTTTTTATTTATACGTTAAGAATAAAGCCACTTCTTGCTGCTGCACTTAAATCCTTATTCAAATATCTCGCCAAATTTAATGTCATGTAACATTATGTTTCGTCATTTATTATTAATTTAATTTATTTTAAAAGATGACTCTATGACTAGTTTTGTTTATCACACAAGTGACAATGGTGGCAAATGGTCAATTTTGTACGGATAATATTTTTTATACTCAGTTCTTTAGGGTGGATCGAAGCTATAAAGCTAGCACAAAGACGGTGATAGATTAGGTACTTCAATTGGCAACTTGCATGAGGATATCAATGGCAAGGTCGTAATCACTTACTTCCTTATTTAGCTCAATAGTCGGCACTTCAATGGACTTAGTCACTGGAAGTTTTTTCCTGTACCAACTGTACAAAATGTCAAACAAGGACAGAATTTGTGTCATAAAAAATTAAATTAATTTTATTCTAAGACCAAAAAGTATACTTATATTAAATTGCCTCATCCCAGTGAAAGGTAAAATGTTAGTCATTCATTTATCCGGAAATTTATTTTTTTTTCATTATTAAGAAACTATCAACATACTTCCAAATTTATTTACAAAAGGCAAAATCCCACGGTTTTAGGCGAGCTTTCCAAGACTTCAAAATGTTTGAAATTATACAACTAGGTACTTGAAATAAAAACTTTTGTTTAATTAATCTCATAGTCCTACTTTAAATTAGCTTACTACACTTCACATACCTAACAAAAACAATATTAGTTTAAAAAAAATTATGTGATGTGATAATATAAACAAAGTGACATAAAATAATTGTTAGTTTGTTTTAAAAACCATTACTCTTGATTAAAGTATTATTTTATAATAATTAGGTATAGTACTTCACTACATTGTATAATACAAAGTCGCTTTCTCTGTCCCTACGTCCCTTTGTATCTTTAAATCTTTAAAACTGCGCAACAGATTTTGATGCGTTTTTTTAATAGATAAAGCGATTGAAGAGGAAGGTTTATATTATGTATATTTCATAACCGTGCGAAGGCGGGCCGGGCCGCTAGTAGGTATATAAATTATAAAAACATTGCCTACATACTGTTTTTTATTATATTCATTTCAAATATAGAAGAAAATATCTCTAATGGGAACATATAGACATATGTTAATTACTTAACGTCATTTAGCTTTTTGAAGGTTACGTTTTAAAAAAGATTGAAAAGCGCTGCCCTTGTAAATTGTTGCTATACACGTGCAATTACGCCCACAAAATACCCACGGGTTTAGCTGGCGGAAACTTTATGGACATCGTTACACTAATTATTAATCTAATATTAAACTAAGGATATTTTCGCATTATTATTAAATATAATATGTATTTTTTGTTTTATAGGATATATATATTTAATTGGAACACCAAGGTTAAAGTTTACATATTCAAAATAAAACAAGCGACGTGCTATGATAGCCGGTATACGTACTTTTTTTTATTTTTTTTTAATTACTCGCTGTACATATTAGTTACACATTACTAGCTGACCCGGCAGACGTTGTTCTGCTATGAAAAATTTGGGGTGAGTCACCCTTATCACTAAGGGGTATGAAAAAGATTCACCCCCATCACTGAGGGTTATAAAAAACTAGCTGTTCCCGCGAACTTCGTTTCGCCCGTTCAGTTTGTATGGGAAAAATTAAAATGTTGTTTTTCCCAGTTTCCTCACAATTGAACAGGATAAAAAGTATCCTATGTCCTTCTCCCGGTTTTAAGTTACCTCCCTACCAATTTTCAGCCTAATCGGTGTAGCCGTTCTTGAGTTATAAATAGTGTAACTAACACCACTTTCTTTTATATATACCGTAAAACATGGCAGCTTTGGCCATAAATTTACAAAAAAAGTACTCAATTAATGATACTTTAGAAAATACTTATAAATTAACTATTTTAGCAGTGCTATATTATACTCATATCTAGATGCATAAAACTTAAAATTAGTGAATAAAACCATATTTCTTAGTGAAAATAACAATTTTGGTGGCCAAACGATGGGCAAAAAAATTCATACATTTGACGACTTTGCCCACATTACAGAACTCCGTTACTATTAAATTTATCGCCATTTTAAAAAGGCTGAATTTAAATACAGAGCAATCCAATGATATGTTAAAAATATAAGCCAAATATTCTCATTCCTTTACCCTTAATAATGCGTGGGCAAAGTCAAAAAGCCCTCTAGTACATTTTTCGTACAAAATTTCGATTGTTCAAGGGTTGTCACCATTGACAACATTTAACTATTGAATTATTTTAGTAGAATCCTACATATTGAGAAACAATTAAATGTAGTTTTAAAATTTGTAATGAATTTTACTGAAAAATTAAATTGCATAGCTAAAATTGGAATGACTTATCGCAATACAAAGTACGCAACATAATTTTTTAACGCTTTTGTAATTATTAGGTACTTATTTATCTTTTATATAATTGCTATGCAATATTAAAATCAACATTTGGCATAAATTAATTTGGACATAGGTATATCTACATAGACGGACAAATAAACTGTCGTGTATATAGGTACCGGTCAAATAATCAGAAGTTCTACTAAGTACTAGTAAAAACAATAAATAAGGACTTTGTTGACTTATCTACTTACGGACAGACAGACAATTCATATGAATCGCAACAAAACTATACACTGAAAGACATTGTTGTTGTGTATATTTCAATACATTTCTATGAAATAATCTTTGTATTTTCTTGGCTCAAGATTTCCTCCACATCTGTTTTTTTTTATGGTTCTGGACTAATTGTTATCTGTTTTGAAAAAAATAATAATTTTAAATACAAATCAATCATACCAGCTTATGAAACCAAGTTTTAATAGTATCATATAAAGTGTTTTAATACCTAATTTTGTGCAGTTCTTCTCGTATTCATTTAAACAGTTTAGAAACTAACTAACTTTACTACATGAGAGAAGATACATATTTTATCAACATTAACGAAAACTTCAAAACCTCAGTCGGGATTATAAAAAACGAGGAGGATTTATTAAATGTTAATCAAATACGAACCCTCCTTTTTGTACTCGGTTAAAAATGTGCCTCGGGAGACAACCCTAATGAAAAAGAAACATTGGGCAATGTAGCCAACGATGTTTAAAAAATATCCTTGTGACTTTGCCCACCGCTATATTTTATGATTAAATGACGCATTTAGCGAAGAAAACTAGTCTATATCATTCATTTGTAATGTAATAACAAATGTATAAAAATTACTTACCTGCAATAACTCCAAGTAACACTTCACGAAAAAGTTTTTTAACAGTTTTTGCCCGCAAAAAACACCCTAATTTCATTATCGTCTGACAGATAAATAAAGTAACATCTGTGACAGTACGTCCCATAGTGTTGCCAGAAATATAATGAATTTTTTACTATACACAAAATGTGCTTACTAACTAGGGCTAAATTTAGTATGTATAGGGTTTTTTAAGAAATACACAACTGGGCAAAGTCAAATGTCGAGGGCAAAGTTGCCATGTTTTACGGTATATTATATAGATATGTTGGGCGATTCTCAGACCCGGTAAGTTTAAGGATAAAAAATGGTTTATTTTGATCCTCTAGTCTAGCGGTCCGGGTGTTGGACTTGACTGTTTGAATCGGGTTTGAATCCCGGGTCGACCAACAAAAAGAAAATTGAATTTTTCCAATTTTCTAATAAAAAAAAATGTTGGTCGGGATTGGAAATGTGCCCGGTTGGCGATAGGCTTGCCACCTATCACATTGTGGGACTTAGTGTCTTCGGCTAGTCGTGGGTGCCTTGGTTGTGCCTCTGCCTATTCGTTCGGGGATATGGGCGTGAAGATTCTTTTTTTTATTTTGATTTCCAGCAAAACCACAAGTCCTATGGAAAAAAGTTTTGTGGCAAAGTTGTAGGTAATAAAAAGATCTACAACTTTTGTATTTGCATTTTTGTCTCCCTCTTCCCGAACTCGAACTGTAATTTATTTTTCCTTTCATTTTGATCATATTCCCCTCCTTTTCTAATGGGTTTCACCCTACTGTAATTTTTTTTCATTTTTTACCATTTTTGAAGGCTTCGGCACTGGTCTATATGTTAAAATGCCTAAATAATTTTGTAACAACTTTTTAACACACATATTGCGCAAATAAATATTTTTCATTTCATAAGTGGCTCTCCTAATGGAAAGAGATTTCAATCGCCTAGGAACAGCTGTTGTATTATAGTTGCGTTGCCGTCTTTATAGAAATGAGTTAGCTCTTTTCTTGAAGGTCCCCAAGTCGTAACGTTTCAGAGACGCTGTCACAGGTACATGTTTCCTAGGCATGAAATGTTTTCCCGTGATGATCCGGGCTCCTTTGCAGAATATACCATCTTCCTTCCTGCCAGGCAGCTCGTAAAAGGCGAGCATAGGCTAACCGTCACTAACACCGTGCCATCGTACTATGTGGTAGAGTTTCGCAGCGAAAAAAATTAGAGATTGCATAAAAAAGATAAATTAATATGTAACTTTTTTCCAGGTGGTCTTGGCATGCGTCATTGGGTAACCTTCATGCTGTTCCTGGGGATGGCGAACGCATACATAATGCGGACGAATATGTCCGTTGCCATCGTCGCCATGGTCAACCACACAGCGCTGCCGGTCCATACGGAGGCTGTCGACACAGAATGTGGTCCCGTCGACACCAACAAAACCAGTGTAAGTTTTTTTTATGATATTGGAAGGCAAACAAGCAGACGAATTTCCTGATGGTAAGAAATTTCCGCCGCCTAGAGACACCAAAGGTGGTGGTAAACCCGAGGCCGAGATGTTAGGCCTCGAGCAAAAGTAAGTTTACCGGCTACCTTAGCCTGCGAACCGGAATACGTCATGACGTTAAGGCGGTGGTACCAATCCGGTTAAGTCGCTGCGAAACTTTACCACCTAGTCAGGTGTCACGGTGTTAGTGACTGTAAGCCTATGCGCCTTTTACGAGTTGCCTGGCAGGAAGGCAGACCGACTATTCTGTACAATTTGGATTAACACATAGGATAGTTTTTATCCCAAAACAATGTACCTGTGGGACCACGTAAGCGACGCCGCGGGCAACAGCTAGTATCCTATAAAAGTTATCATTAGGGTTATCCTTGAATCGCGATTTTATGCAAATTGGAATCGGATAAGTCGGTTTTTGTATTCTTGAACACAATACTAGCAAATTATCAACATTTGATTACAAAATAATTTAACGGATCCGATATTTATTTTTAAAGTCTAACATAAAAGAAATGCTAAGAATCCGCTAGTAATGCGCTCAAGCATACCAGAAACGACTAATCCAATTTCCAATTTGCGTGAAATCGAGATTCAAGAGTAACCCCCACTGATAAGCCGATTTAAGAATTACAAACGTAACAAGATTTACTTGTATTAATATGTAATGATGTTTTAATTACTTGCTGGCTAATAATAACCTCTTACTAGTTGAAATAAAGTATTCTGGTAATAAACCCTGCCAAATTAACGCTTCAGATTGCTGATCGATCTGTCATTCTTTCTGTTTTAGGGTTCCGTGCCCAAAGGGTAAAAACGGAAGCCCTATTACAAAGCCTCCGCTGTCTGTCTGTCTCCAGGCTGTATCTCATAAACCGTGATAGCTAAAAAGCTGTCACTTTCACAAATGATGTACTTCTGTTACCGCTATAACAACAAATACTTAAAATTAAGAAAATATATGTCCCCCTACAATAGGTAAACATATTTTTTTCGTATTTGGTCAATATTAAAAACGGTAACGGGTAGAAGCTTCAAATTTTTACAGAATGTTTACTTGTATATTAATTACCTTTCAAAATAAATAATTAAATAACTATAAAGAAATATTAAGGGGG
>NJDD01008626.1:0-11150 GCA_002245505.1 Calephelis nemesis
AATATTTTTTTATTTTTAAGTGTAACAGTATTTATGGCCAGACTAAGTATTTTTTGATATATTTCATTTTTAAGGAAGGTTATAAGCTTGGAAATCCCAATGAGTCGTATCCCGTACTTTAAGTTTAAGTACTTTGAGACCGCAGTTAATACGATAAGGTTTCGATCATTAGATAGCATCGCACCAGTAACATTGCAACAGATGTAAAATAAGCCTTTATTTTGCTAATTCCGCGTAAGCAGTGTAACTGTTGTGGCAAATAATCCTCCAAACGACACAGAGTGTGACAAGCCTAACTGAGGTTCCCACCACCCACCTCCGCGACCAGAACACGAATATAGGAAGAGCTCGGGAAACAATCCAGATTATCACGTTCTTCACCTGTGACAACCCTACCTAAAGTTCTAGGTGGGAGGTGGGAAAATAAAGTAAAATAAAGGCTTATTTTACATCTGTTTCAATGGATTTCCGCAAAGTAACGCCTGATTCAATAAAATATCCCAGTAACATTGCCATTATAACGACAGCAATATAGGTAAGGCTGTGGATTTCTACCTTGGCAAGTTGCTGCATAGCATTCTACCACCAGAGGTCTTGTTGGTTTTTTTTACGTGCAAGGTCAGCAAACAAGCACACGACTCGTCTTGTGCTAAGAGATAACCTTGACCTACCTCTGTAGGTACGACACCATAGATGTACAGGTACGGCGTTGACCTGTGGTGGCAAGTCTACCGGCTACCCTACCCTCCGGACCGTAACATGACAGTGTCATTATGGCGGCAGGATAGGTAAAGCTATGTATTCCTACCCGGGCAAATTACTGCACAGCACTCTACAACTGCTGATCTTGTTTGTGATGACCCATTTAAGCTATTCTCGCTTCTTACAGCGCAGGTAGGGAGGCAGATGATCTATTTTAAACCGAGGAGAGATCTGAACAACTTCTGGTATAAATTTGCCCAGGGGCTGGTAGGGCTGAATCCAAAACCGCTTCCAGATACGCTATTGGCCCAGAAATATTGATTCATTACTCCCGAGTGCACCGAAAGTGGGTCAAGGTGCCTGAATGTAACACATTTCGAAATGCATCACACACTTGCAGCTGTGAATACAATTAGTCTTCGGCGTCCATATGTTAAGTGGAGGCTGTTATGCCATTGTAGACATAAGTGACAGGGGAGAATAAGTTATAATGTTAATTACCAACAAGATCATACAAGTAGAGTTAGGTGCAGCAACTGGCCTGGATGGGGATCCACCGCCTTACCTATTCCTTCCGCCATAATGGTTCTGTCAAATTCCGGTTTGGAGGGTACGGTAGCCGGTGGAATTGCACAGTAGGCCTAAAATCCCGGCCATAACTACTGACCTGTTATATGTATGGTGTCTTACCATATGGAAAGCAGTGTGTTTTTCCGCTTTTGTATCACATAAAAGCACATAAACATAATTTTTTTGGGGCTGTCCATTATTTAAGGCATTTTTTAACAATTTTTCTCTCCTTCCCCATAGTAAGTTGTAAAGTTTGATCCCACATCGTTCTNCATACTTAAGTTTGAAGTTGGTTTATTAATATGTATTCTGTATAAATAAATTATACAAAAATTGATCTTTACGAAAAAAAATATTTTATGTAAATATTGACCTTTGCTAGTCTAAAATATTAGGTATTTTTTTTCTTTTTTGAATAAGTTCAATGAATTCCTACTTGAATATATTTTGCAAAATATTTTTTTTATGTATTGGATTCCTTCTAAAAAAGGAAACAATCAACTTAATTCTTTTTTAGGACTAGTATTTAGGTATTTAATTAAACACTAGGACGGTGTAACAGCGTGCGATTTGCAATATTTAAAGAAGAAATTAATTTAGAAAAGCTGTCAGAAAAAAAAATTACGCCTTTTTTACCAAACACTGCCTAAAATTGACATCCAACTACGCTGCGCGTTTATGACGTGTATGTTATTGTTTGAGAATCCAGTTAAACAAAGTGTTTAATAAAACACGAGATTAACGAGTGTTTAATTTTTTTGTCGTTTGACGGACTATCCATATCTGTATCCTGCGTAAAAAATAGTGCCATTTCTCAAGATAATTCTCAAAATAAGCATGAGATGAAATTTGCTTTGAATCCCTCTTTCATTTAAATTCCTAACGTAAATAATGGATGCCTCCTTTGTTTCAATTATCCCTTTATTTATTCGTAAGGCACCCTTACAATTCACGTCAGATCAGATAGCCCGTAAGAGACAAGCTATTTTTATTTATTTATTATTTATTTTACACTTTATGGCACACAAAAACAAAAATACACAAAATACACCAGAAGTTAAAAATGCACAAAAGGCGAGCTTATCTCTAACTAAAGAAATTTCTTCCAGCCAACCCAAAAAAAAATGAAGCTATGAAAATAGAATAGAAGACATCGTGTACAAAAAACCATTAACTATACAGCTATACTTAGAACAAATAAATAAAAGTATAATAATCAAGTGTGTAAAAAATAAAATAGGTACAATTATAATTATCAAAATATGTTAGTAGGATAATATATGAGTATGTTATTGTGTTTTGTTACTAAATGATACTGATGGAAAGTAGTCATCTCTGCCAAAGAACTACTGCGTTACCAAAGGTCGCATAGTTGCCTTGACAACCTTTTAAAATTTTATCGAAGAAAGAAAGGTCATCATGAGCTCTCTTCTGAAAGATCTTACCTCATTTTTAAAGTTAGCTATCGTCGATTCCCTATTTGGAAAGTATGGGGTTGGAAAAAGTTGGAAAATAAGTGTGTCAGATTCGTTCAAATTATATTGTAATAATAAGTTATTTTGCGGAAACCTCCATATTTTTATAAGGTTAAAATATTTCAAACAAACATTACATAGATTACCGTATTTCCAGGACATTACCAATAATGTCATCTCCAAGTTACAGTCGTCTTCTGTCTCACCTATACACAGGAACATTTATATCACGCATCCCATTCGCACACAGCATCCAATCGATCTGCTAGGCGCCCTTGACCTTGGTGCGGGGTAAACAGAATCCTGACCTTGCGTAAAGCCTGGTTTACCTCGCGTGACGGGTCCTTGTGAGTGATTTCTGTCCACTCATATTCAGCTAAAGGAAGTATTTTTAAACCTTTTGCAGGAATTGGAAATCACTCAAATTTTGTTGTCCTTGTGAGTGTCTACTGTCGACTCATATTCACCTATTGAATAAGAAACAAAGTATTTTGAAACCTTTTGCAGAAAATTGAAACACTTGTAGTCACTTAAATTTTATTGTTTGTGTGACTTCTGTCGACTCGTAGTCAGCTACTGAATGTATTTTCAAACCTTTTGTAGGAATTTGAAACACTTGGAAGTCACTCAAATTTTATTGTCCTTGTGAGTGTCTTCTGTCGACTCATATTCATTTAGGGAATATGAAGCGAAGTATTTTGAAAACTTTTGCAGCATATTGAAACACTTGGAATTTACTCAAATTTTAGTGTCCTTGTGAGTGACTTCTGTCGACTCGATTCAGTTACTAAAAGTATTTTGAAACCTTTCGCAGCAATTGAAAGTCATTAAAATTTTATTTTCTTATTTCGCCGATTTACTATCAGTTTTTGGAAATATTTTTTTGGCGCATATTAATTGTAATCATTGTGAGTTAATTCTTTTGTTGACTCCAGCGGAAGTCTAGCTAATGTATTTTCTAACTTTAAACTTGAAGCTTTTTGAATGTATTTGAAGTCATTGTAATTTTAAAATCCTTGTGACCCGTAAGTCCAGATTGTTGAAGTCTATACAGCATCTTTATAACAATTATACAAACAAAAAAACAAAACACTCAAGTTGTAAGATACTTAAACATGATATTTTTCCACTGAGCTGTTTGGTGTTGGTCCGGGCTCCTTTGCAGAATAGACCATCTGCCTTCCTGTGCTAGTACAAGGCGAGCATAGTCTTAACGTCATTAGCACTGTGTCTTCTGACTAGGTTGTAAAGTCTGGCAGCGACTCGCCCGGATTGGTACTGCGCCTTCCCTATTCCTGCCCCCATAATGTCAGCGCTTCCGGTTCGGAGGATAAGGTAGCCGGTAAACTTACTTTTGCTTGAGGTCTAACATCCCGGCCTAAGTTTGGCAACGCACCATTACCACCTTTGGTGTTTCTAGGCGGCGGCGTGAATTTCCTACTATCAATAAATCCATGTGCTTGTTTGCCTTGCAATTATCATTAAAAAAAGCTAGGGTAGCGTTTTTTAAATCTTAGCAGAAGGAAGAATCATTATGAAGTCACTTAAGTTTCAAGGTTCTAGCAAATGACTTATTGTGTATGAAAATTCACAAAGCTTTTGTAAGATCTTTTGTAGCGATTTTAATTTTGTCAGTTACTCAAATTTATGTTGACACTGCCTTTCTAAGACAAGAAGACAGAGTTTTTTGTTGTTGAAAAACTTATTTGTTTAATTGTTTCATTGCATTAGTTATGTGAAACTGCAGCATTGTTTTTAAGTTGTTTTTTCTCGATTATGAGAACGTGTAATAGCTGCGCAACAAAAAAGTTTTCCCCGTGGTGGTCCGGGCTCCTGTGCAGAACAGACCATCTGCCTTCCTCTCAGGCAGCTCGTAAAAGGCGAGCATAGGCTCACCGCCACTAACACCGTGACAACTGACTAGGTGGTCGAGTTTCGCAGCGACTCGCCCGAATTGGTACCTCCGGCTTACCTATTCCTGCCACCATAATGTCCAATGCTTACCGATGACGTGTTCTGGTTCGGAGGGTACAGTACCCAGTAACATTTGCTAGAGGCCTAACATCCCATGCACCATTTCAGTGGCGTGAATTTCTTACCATCAGGAAATCCGTCTGCTTGTTTGCCTTCCATTATCATAAAAATAAAAAATAATCTGTAACATTTTCATCACCATCGTTTCAGCAATGTGATAGCCTAATGTCAACAATCGCAAGAAATTTGACGTCCCGTTTTCAGATTGACAACACATCAATAATGAATTTGGCATTAATTTCTGTTTGTTTGCCGATGTCGATCTACCTAATGCCTATGTTTCTATCTAAAGATATCAGCAGGCGACACCCCTAATGTTGAAAGTCAACTTTCGTCTAGACACCATAAGCACCAGTTTTAATCGCTTGCTGAATGTTATCTATTTTATGGCCAGGACCTTAGGCTACATGTGTCTACCAGTTACCCTATCTTCCAGTATTTGCAGTACCACCTAGTTATGACGCTAGTGGAGTGGTACAGTACATAAATTACGAGATTAATAGGGAGCGATGGGGTCATCACATTCTGGTGCTATTAATAAACATGTGATGAAGGTTCATCATGATTAGCTGACGTATTCCATCTTGTTTCCAGGCAGTGCGGATGTCGGGCGGCGGCGCGGGGCTGATGTCGTGCGTGCGCGAAGGCTCCCTCGAGCCGCCCTACCGACCGCCGCACGCCGATACCAACAACCATGGTCAGTACCACACTCACACATCTGGTGATGGTAGAACGGGTGAAGGTTTGGAAAGCTCCTCCCCGCTTATTCACTTTAATATCTTGAGTAGGACGACCAACTTTTTGTAGAGCCTAACATTACTGAAAACCTCAGGGTATAGGTGGTGGTGGAAGTGACTCCGTGCATTGCAGAAGCCTCTTCGCTTCTCGGTAATGGTAGCAACTATAAATGACATAAATTTCCTTACACAAATTACTCTAATTGAATACCCCAGAGTAAGGATATTAAATTTTTATCTTATGATAGACTTTAGTCAACGATACTCGTACCATAGATATATTTGCCTATAGACATAGCAGATCGCCAAATGCTGTCAACATGAGGCTGGCGTGTTAAACTTCTTCCGTAAGTTTATAGGCTACCATTGCCAGCAAGCTGACAAACGAAAGTGACGAGCACTGACTCTATCAAATGGTCTTTCTTTTAGTGTGACACAGAAACCAACTAGTTACTTAAAAAATGTGACGAAATATATGTCTATGTATTCCAGGCGAGGGTCGCACTGGTCGGTTTCTGCGTGGGCTGCGGCGGATGTTTAAGCGACGTGGCGCCCGTGTCGACAGCTCCCCAGATCCCAAGAGCAGTTCCACCAGTGAGCTGCTGGACGCTGACCGCCACACCAGGAGGAAGTAAGTCTTCTGTATTTATAGGCGGATCTAGTCTTCAAGCCAGGGTTACATATACATTCTTCTTCTCAATCGGACCAAATTTAATAGGGCGAATACATTGAACACAGCTAGACCCTTACTCGGGGTGCGTGACCCCAATTCCCCTTCCTTGGACCTGCCTTTGTCTGTCTTACTTTTGAGAAATGTTTAAATCAAAACCTTTCGATATACATTGTAAATTGTTACTTAACTAAGCTACCAGGGAATATCAATTCCATAGACGGGAATTCATTCTATGGCTTTGGAAGGCAAACAAGCAGACATATTTCTTAATTGTAAGAAATAAACGCCGGAACGCATCGAATCTGGTAGTGCATTACCAACCCAAATATCGGGTATTAATCTCACCCTCTACATGGAATGTGACGCTCGCGAGCACTGATGTCCAAACAAATCATTTCAGTACTTTACGACCTATTCTGACTGACTGCATTAATGAAATGATTCTGCATATTACTTTGGTCCATATTATGGCACTAAAGTCTATTATAGGTTCGTGATATCCTACTTTAAAAACATTTGGCACTAACCAGTAAACACCATAAATGTTATAGATGCATAGTACTATGGCCGATATGTTAGGAGGTATATATCGGCTACCATACCATCCGGACCGAACACGACATTGTCATTATGGTGACAGAAATAAGTAATGTTGTTGGTTCCTACTCGAGCAAGTTACTGAACACTCTACGACCATTGGTCTTGTTGATAATGACCCATGTAACCTAAGCTCGTGTCTTACGAGCTGCCTCGCAAAGAAACAGATATTTTATTTCACATATAGTTCCTGGGTCAACCGCAAGTTTTGCAGAACTGTTATTTTATAAAGAGTAATAAAAAATACCCAATGCCGCTTCATAAAACATATTATGTTTTATGAAGCGGCATTGGGTATTTTTCTCGCTGAAAGCTAAAGGTCGCTTGGTATAATTAGCGCCATCTATCTTTATATTTAGTCAAGTAGTTGTGCACTGGTAGTTGCTATGTAACCGAAATAAGGGACAGTGCAAACGAACCGAATACAACTCTTGTTCGAAATTATTTAACTTCGTCACTTCATAATATTATAATATTCTTAGGCTATGGAAAAAAACAGTAATATCGAAATAATTATAAAAATAAAAATATATATTCAATAATCACTGACATTACCTATCCGTAATGAATCTTTGGACGAAGACACGGTGATAAATACATAGGGTATGTGTGCCCATTCGCGTCCACGCACCAATTTGCGTCCATTTCGTGGACACCGTTTAAAAAACCCTTAAAAATAAGTGTACTAACAAACTAGGGAAATTAAAAGTCGTTTCTGCCTATAATACAATATAATATTAGTAACTTATATACCAAGACAAAAGAACTGTTCACATAATTTTTCCTGTTTAAAAAAAATAATGAATCTTAGCTATGCAAAAAAGTTGTGTAAATAGCTATCTATAATTTTAGTAAAAAAATAGTGAACCGGCGCGCGTTTCATGCGTAATTTCTCAATGTTTTAATTTTAATTGAAGATTTTATTAGTTCCTAGACCTTGGAAATGAATAAAAGAATAAAAATAATGATGATTTTGATTGATTATTGTATATTTTAAGGTGGAAATGAGATGGACGCGAACTGGTATACTAATTTTACGAATTAGTCAGTTTGCGTCCAGGGTGGGCGCGAACTCATCTTACTATTTCTAACTTGATCCTTTATTTTAATATAAAGAAATATGTTATAAGGATGGGGTTTTATTTTGTTTTTACCACTATTATTATGCTTATTAAAATAGCCAATTTGCGTCCACATAATTATGGTAATAGAAAAAGATATAGATGTCGAAATTTACCTGGACGCAAACTGGATGGACGGATTATACCATATACCAGTTTGCGTCCACTTGTTTATTTAAATGCTAAATCTTAAGTAACTGATTTATAAAATTAAATCGAACAGTTATAGATAGGTAGCAGTCGGTAAAGTGCATTGTATAATCCCATCGGGACTAGTATCCACCACCGCTCCAGAAGGAAAGAAGTCCATTAAACTGTTTCTACCTTCTTCCACTTATACACAAGCAGCTATATGAGAAAATTTAAACGACATATAAAGACAAATATACTATAATATACTTATATTCAGGCTTGTACTCCCCAAAGTTGACAAATGTGCAACTAGGGCACGTAAGATTAGCCTAAGATACTTGGTTTCACAATGCGATAGATGACAAACCTATTGCCAACCGGGCACGTGTTCTATCCCGGATGACGATGTTTTCATTAGAAAATAAAAAAAATAAAGAGCATATCAACAACGAAAGAGGTAACACGATAGATAAAAATTGAAGGAAACTAAAAATTTTTGTAAAATGGACGTGCTCGATGCGAAATCTCTAAGAGTAAATTGGCTACCTGCAGATCTAACAAAATCTTTTAAAGATTTTAAAATGTCTGTATTCTACGATTAAGATATATTGGATGCGAAAAAAAATATATGAGCTAGTGGTGACCTGCCTTATATAAACAATCGATGGTGTAATTTTGGGCTAGAAATCACCTGAGCTGCAAACAGTAATGAACCAATGAATGAGGATTGGAAAAAAAAATTCGTATCTACATTTGAATGCAAATGAAACCAAAATAACACATGAAAGAGATATAGTCATAACGTAGGTATTCAAGAGTTTTAGTAGACGTCGTAGCGCTGGTGCAAATAAATGAATCTGTTTATCCGGGTAGTGCTTTTTGCAGGGATAGTTTAATTGACGGCAATCGCAACAATAAGATCAGAGAAAGAGTGAGATTAGAAATAAGTATTTTGTTACAATATAGAGTAAATGCATGTTCCGTTGTTTGGTGCACGTTGTAAGAATGGCAGATTAGAGATTGCCAGTACAGATATGCATTGCGAAACTGGAAGGACGTACTTAGTTACCCGGGGAGACCTAAGTTGATATTCCATTGGCAATTTAACCCAGGGCCAACTCTTGCCGTCACAGTCTCCACAACCAGCTTCTTTGTTTGAAAAAAGGTTTGAATGTGAAAGAAGCTAGTAACACTTGGTACTCGATATTCTCTGCCAACCCAGTAAGGAACTAGGCATGAACATATGTTTTTTTTTAAGAAAGACTTAAAACCCAACATTTCTATAAATTTTCTTTATAAAATCTCCCCTTAACACCTTTATAAGTTGGTGGACGCAAACTGGTCCATGGGTGGACGCGATCTGGATTTTGTGGACGCAAACTGGTCAAATGGCCATATTTCGATTATTTAAATTATTAAAAAATAATCACTAGACATTTTGGCTAAAACTTAGCTTAATCCTAAAATAGACTATACCACGGCTGGGTTACAATATTCGTTAATTCAATACTAGATCTAGAACATTTTTATATTTTACCTCAAACCTGCAAACTCCACTAAGTGGACGCGATCTGACACAACAACCCTACGTTCTGTTTCTTCATAGCTGCTGCAGGAAAACAACCGTCGGTTATTCGCGTGAAATACTATGAAGTTTTTCAACTGATGGTTTTTCACAGAGAGGGCGCTTACGGCAGTGGTCTCTCAGTGTCGCACGACTCCGTGTTCACTGGCGAGCGATCCGGCGACGAGTCCAGCGACGAACGACCGACACCCGCTCATGGGCTCGCACAAGTGGCCACCACGCATAGGGTAAGCGATTTCTGATATATCACATAATTGATCTTATGGCTTGTTTTAGAAAATGTTCGTTTTGACAAATTTTCTCCTCGAAATCTTGTTTTGGTATTAACTGAAGCAGCGTTTGACTTCAACTTCAACTTGTCAACTGCTTTACTTTTAAACAGAACGCAAGAACTTACGTTCAATTTATATTTCACTTACGCGATGTCCGTCGACTGCCTAGTAAAATTTTAGGATGCTTTACCAAACCCCTATTTTACCTATTCCTGCTGTCATGCCTTTTACTTATTCATGCTCATTTGTTATATACTGGTTTCAAGAATATGTTACGTTACTTAATTTAGCATTTCAACCTCAAGTTGGCAACTCAGCTTGGTGGCCAAGTGGGCATAAGTTGGGCATACGAGTCTATAAGTTGGTTGCGTGTATCTACTATCAGCAATCTATTCTATAAATATTAGCGCAAAATATATTTTAACGAATGGACTAATCGATAAAGCTTGCGAAAAGTATTGTTTTGAGGATAAAGAAGAATCAATTAATATGGTTTCGTATATATACATATTTATTTATTGCAAAAACATTTTACACCAATGTGTTATTAGTCCAGTTAGGTATATTGCATAATTACAAAATTTATTTAAATAAATCTTATGAGCTTATAATTAAAGTAAGCTCATAAATAAATTGAATGTCAAACAATAAAAAGAAAAGTTTATATAACCAATGATTAATGGATGATGGGTGCATAACAGAATTGATGCCAATAAAATGTTTTTGTATTTTATTTATTTATTATACGTATAAAAAATTACATAGACATATTAATCAGTTTACGAGATCAATAGGCTTTAATTTGCTAACAGATTTGGTATGTAATTTAGATCAGTAATGTCATTACAAAGTTATTTACATTGTTTATTGAAATTGCCTTGTGTTCATTGTGTTATACACAGCTGGTCGTCCACGCCACACCATATTTGCGAAAATACATCATAGACATGGTTCGAGAATCCAATTACAGATGGCGTTTAAATAAAAGCATTAGATGGCACTTGGGACACCCTTGAGTTGAGGCGCTAGACTTGAACTCTATAAAGTCTAGATTCCAGAAGAATTTATTTTTACAAATCTTTTTTCATTTATTGATATCAGTCATGGAATATTATTATATGATCGTAATGGATAATTTTTTTTATACGAAGGAGAAAACTTCTGTTGGCTTCTAAATAATCGTACCTATTTATTTACCTACCTACTGTTTTACTGTTTTTAAACAATATGTTGTCGAATAAACATGCTAAGG
>NJDD01008637.1:15810-30602 GCA_002245505.1 Calephelis nemesis
CCCCCGGCAGCACCGGCCCGCCGTACGGCGCCAGGCACGCGTACGGGTTGCTGCACACACACACACACACACACCCGATATAATATGTAAACTGAATTCACAGTTGGAGATGACGTCACATTTTACTATGGCCACAAATTTCATGTCTCAAAAACGTTTCTTTTTAATTTTATAAAAAAGAATACACTAATGGAACAACGAGATAGGGTTTTCATATCCTCACGCCAAAAAACGTACTACAATTTTTCCACATTACCAGTATCAAAGGGCACTTACTTGGAACACCTGATGATTGTCTCAAGATAGCTGTTGTCTTCTAGGTTATCAATAACTCCTTCGGGTTCGTTTTCATACCACCCCCACACAGACTGCAAGGCACAATTGTTGGCCGTCACCGGGCCCGTGAACGGCGAAGACAACGGCGCGAAACATATGTCTTCGATGCGGGAATTGTTGCCCAAAGCTGAATATAAAAAACACATTTTAGAACAACGATCTACTTTATCTATAGATCAACATCACGAGGAACCATTCGACTAATAATTGTTTTGTAATGACCATAAAAACAGTACGAAGCAATTATTTCATTTTTCACATTTCGTTTAATCTACCCTCTTAGCGCATTACTATTTTGAACCAACTTTCAAAAAAGGAGGGGGTTATTTGCTCGACTCCTACCCCTTTTTTTGATCCCTACCAGCACACTGCTCTCCTGGTGGTTAGAGATAACCGTGTCCTATAGACACCTTGGATGTTGTAGTTGCATCGCTGCCGTATGGCCGGGCCCTTCGGCCTATGATGCAAGTCAACCGACAATTCTACCCTCCGGGCCTGAACATGACAGCCATCATGGCGGCAGCAATAAGTAAGGAGGAGGATCCCTAACCGGGCAAGTTGCTACACAGTATAGAAAATAGAAAATTATTGTGTACGTAAATGACTTAATCATTGAAATCGAGAGTGGAGCAATCACTAATAATACATTGGTCACAACGGACTGCCAAATTTCGGTAATATCAAAAAAGGATATTAATATTTTGTGAAAAAAAAATTTTTAAAAAATTTCATTAACTTAAGTACAGTAAGTACAACTGCAAGCAGTTGTGGCTAAAGCAATAAAATAAAAATAGAAATATACAACCCACGTTAGGCTACAAACACACATTACAAAGTCAACAAACATAACCGTTAAAAACTGCATTTCAATATAAACTGTTAATTGTGAAAATGAAATCACTTGTGGGTGTACTTACACATATTATCCCTAATTAAGACAACTTCTAACATTTGTTTTAACATTTTTGTGTTTAACAAAAGCATTTGCTAATTCCATAGCTAAATCAATTCATGTAAATCATCTACAAATATCAATTTTTATTTGTTCTCTTACCCATGATCCTGTTCTGCAGATCCAGCACATCCAACAAGAATGTGGAATTGAAAACAGGTCCAAACATCATCTGCTTCCCATCGGGCGTTGTGTATTCGATTTTGGGAAGACCTTTCGAACTGATAATTAACATTTCTGTCCGGTAAAAGGGCTCGAAATGTGAATCAAAGAAGTCTCGCTCCGTTCGCGAGCGCGAGTAGGGCGACGCCCACAGTTCCACAGGGTTTGTTGTCACTTGCATATAGGAGACACCGTTGCCCAGGGCAATGACGAAGCACATCCCTTGAAAAACAGTTAAAATTTTATAGATTCACAAGTTTAATGTAGTTGGTATATAAAATTACTTATTTGCCATTACTGATCGAAAGATACAAAATTATTATGAAAAATTCTTTTGAAATCTTAGAATATCTCATATTTACCAAGAAATAAAACAACATAAGGACGTGAAGCCATTGCACATCCCCACCACTGGAAGAAGTTCTCCAACTTGTGCTCCGTCGCTGCGCCAAGTTTCTCGAAAAATGTAGCGTCGCTGGCACCATCTGGCTGATCGATGGACCAACCCACTGCTGAAGGGTTTGTCCCCATATCTTGATTATTTTCGGAAACAACACCTATTACATGAAATTAAATATTATGACCGCAGCTAATATGTTGGGCCCAACATGTAGGCACTATTTTTTTTTATTTCCCAGAAACACCTTAAAAAAAATTAATTTAGAAGCCCACTCGTCAATGTCTTGGCTGGTTGAGCAGCCCAATACAATGTTTACATATAAAACTGTGTAAGATCTGTGATGTCTATAATGTGAAGGGATTTATAAAAGTAACTTCTTTGTAGTTACATAATTACTTCAGTAGTCAATCATTTATTGAACAGAATGTATTTCAACGTAATGAAGAAGTTTTATTAAAAAGCGTGTATGTACATCAAATTTTATCCTCTTATTTTAAAACTGAACCATCCAAATCATATTAGATTAAAAAGCTCATCAACCGGTCTAAACTGAATAAATAAAAGAACAATAAAAAAGGCAGCACAATTTAGCCTGTCCTATGAGAAATATTCCATTCGTGACTTGTAACTTGTGACCACCACTTGCGAATAGGGCAAAGACTTGTGTCATGGTTTTTCATGTACTGATCTCGGGCCCGTTTGATGAATTCAGGGCTACTTTCTCTACGACCGGCTCAAAATAAGCGAGCTTATGAGCCTCGGTTTGTTTTATACCGTAACCATGGTGGTGATAGTTTTGCGAAGACACGCCCGAGTAAGTAAGTGTATTTCTTACACGCAGGAGATCCGTTTCCTTCCTTCCGATATCATTAAACAAAGTAAAATGACAAGATAAAAATATTAGGCGAGGTATTGAAAATGCCCTATCCCTATTGAGGTCAATATTTCATCAGACTATACATATATGACACATTTTACCAGTCACAAGTGGTTGGTAGATATCAAATTATTAATAGAAACGACACAACATAAAACAGATAAGAAATTACACAAACATGAAAAATATATTAGATGAACAGCACAGTATCTATGCACATTCCATAACTACACAAAGTACAATGTTATACAATTTTAGATGTGACACATTGGCTGAAAAGTTAAAAAGCGAGTATTCGTAACACACATCATACAGAAAAAATGCAAACAAGCAGACGGATTTCACACGACCTATAGACACCAAAGTTGTTAGTTATTTGCTGACCTGAGACTGAAATGTTAAGCGCCTTGCATAAGTTATCTGGGTGCCATACTCTCCAAACTATCGACGATGAAGCGAAATGATCTTTGGACGTTAGAAAAGGTAAGGCGGTGTTTCCAATCCAACCGGATCATTCAACTTTACCACTTAATCTTACTGATTGCGCTAGTAGAAGAATGTAGTAAGTTCATCTTTATGACGATAGGACAATGCCGAAATTCATAAACTTGTTAAATTTATAATTATAAACCTAAGTTTGATATGTACTTATTAAATATTTAGTTGTTATCAACGGAACCGATTAGAAAATGCACAATCAAAAAGTGAGCAACGATATTGAATAGCTATGTCCAAACTTTAACATTTCCCTTAGGCGGACATCACACTGCCGCTGTTTATCGCTGCAGTGCGCAGAGAAACGGAGTCCATTTACAGTTGCAGAGGCTCCGACACTCAGTACTGCGTTCATTTAATATTTGAAAAACGAAACGAAAATTAAGTAGATCATTGTTCGCTTCACGTTTTATCATTTTTAAACGGCTTTGTTTTTCAATAATAAATCTAAATAGAAAGCTAGAGAGAAATATCGAACATTCGTCCGCAACCGAAGTTCAGTGTGGCATACTCCGCGGACCCCAATGCAACGCCGACTGGAAGTGCAGATTCGTCCGCCACACTGAGATACGGTGCCAATAATGTTATACATTACGTGCAGTTTTTATAAAAAAAAAACAAGATTTTTCAGTCAGTTTCACAAAAGTTAAAATCCGCATAACCACACACCGCACATGTGCAATGCAGTGTGATATCCGCCTTAAAAGTTTTGAATATTTTTGCGATGTGATTTCGATGGTATACATTTGAATGAACGTCTCTAATATCTTTTCGTATGATTCTTCTCTTTCCACGAACCCATTAAGGTGGTCTTTTGTTGGGAAATTCTGAACTTATATCTAAAAAGCCCACAACCATCTAGATTATGCATATTAAATAACCAAATAAAACATACATGCGTAAGAAGTAAACAACAAAACAGAAAAATGAAAAGCGAAGAAATACACAACCAACTACTAGTACTAATTTTGCTAAATAAAAAGAATAAAACAGCCATCTGGAACATGCACTTTCGCGCAGAGTCGAAGCGAATGTTATCTACTTATACTTCAAAGCATAACCAAATTTTCTTAGTTATTTAGAAAACTTTAATTTATATCTCCCTCTTTCGCGCTATAATAGAAGCATAGACTTTCTTGATGCTTTACCATACGCGTCATACGTCGCTAACCAATCTCATTTAGCGGTTTTACTGACTTTTCTTCCCCGTTTTGGCCCGGGCTCCTTTGCAGAGTAGACCATCTGCCTTTCTGTGTCAGGCAGCTAGTAAAAGGCGAGCATAGGCTTACCGTCACTAGCACCGTGACATCTGACTAGGTAGTAGAGTTTTACAGCGACTCACCCGGATTGGTACCACCGCCCTACCTATTCCTGCTGCCATAACTTCATGACGTATTCCGGTTCGGTAGCCGGTAAACCAACTTTTGCTTAAGGCCTAACATCCCGGCCTCAGGTTGGCAACACAACATTACCAACGTGGGTGTCTCTAGGCGGCGGGAATTTCTTACCATAGGGAAATCCGTCTGCTTGTTTGCCTTCCAATATCATAAAAAAACACACCAATCGAATGAAATGATTTTTCTATTGGATTTTTCAGCGAAGAAGTACACGGGTCTCCTGATGGTAAGAGACAACCCTGGCCTAAAGACAACAGAGGTTATAGATGCGTCGCTGACCGGACTCCGTCATCTAAAACCAATTATACAAGTCTACCAGCTACCCTACCCTGCAGGCCGGCCGGAAAACACAGTCATTATGGCGTCAGGATTAGGTAAACCTAACCTTACCTACCTTACGGGCAAGTTGCTGTACAGCACTCTACCACCAGTGGTCTTGCTGGTAATTACCTGTATTTTAAGCTATAGTATTGTCAGTATCTCTTCATATCATCCAGTACTCGATATCATTTAAAGTTTCTCTACTTGCTAGTCATTAATGATCCGACCAAAGTGCACGTGTCGAACTAATTCTTAAGCACGTTTGGGTGTTTGCTTGACGAAGTGTAACGCTGTCTAATTTTCAGATAAAATTTAATTTTGCTTGAAGTACATATAATGACATGTCGACGCCTTAGTGCTTTTATATTTACCAATATTAGTTTTTAGAGAGACACGTAAATTATTTCATAATATAATGTGCTTTGCATAGTAAATATAATTTGTCAAACACCTAGAAGAGCTTAGGCAGTGGTGTTCTACAATACATACAAAAATGTATGTCGGGGTATTGGTAGGTGGTAAGCACTGAGGTGACGATTTCGCATCAACTAAGGCAGTGGTAGCAGAGCCATACAAAGTACGTACTGGAGCGATGGCTGTGCAGCGGACTGGTCTCGGGGCCGCCGCCGCGCCGCACCTCGCCCGCCCGCGCCCAGCCCTCTGCCCGTGACACCGCACACCGTTAGTACCCTCACCATACATACATACTAGCCGACCAAGTAACACACTGCCAAACTTCATGAGCATTGTGTGATTTTAAACATTTCTATAAACATTCTTATGACGCATGCAGTAAACTCTTATATATAACTCAATTTAAAGTAAAGTAGGTTATACTCGCGTTACAAAACAGACATTTATTTTCTGAGTGTAGCATAAGGGGGGTAGTATACATAATTACTGTGATTAGTAGTAGATTAGATTAGTCGGCAAAAATGGTATTGGTGCACTTAACTCCAAAATTAATTAATAAAAAGAATTTGTATTTTTAATTAATGTTGGTAATCTGTTTCTATATACTAACCATAAGCTGAATTACTTTAATAAATTGAATTATATTTTATCATTTCATTCATTGAAGTATATTTTATGTTCGCGTAGTCTATAAACAATATTGTTTTTATTACATATAATATGTGATATTTTAGCTTAAGTTTGTTTTAGTGTTGTTTTGAAATATGAGACTGAGGGACATCTAAGTATTGTTAGAGTTCTACGCCTTGTTTTTTGCTTGTCGCAGAATCAGGATATAACTTATGTGCTTGTTATGTTTTAAATTTGTAATGTTATAATATTTTATGTACGTTATGACGTCAATCTCTAACAGAACTTATGTCTAACAAATTCAAGAAAATATTTAACAAAATTGACAAAATTTTTACACCAATTATCCCTATCTTAAGGTTATTTTATTCTAAACTTGGTCGACTAATACGATTGTCAGAAAACTTAATATACTATTTTTACTTAACTACCTTAATCAATTATGTATTGGCTACTTTACACGAGTTTAGTTTTGTCATTAACAAAGCGCTTAGTACCAATCGTTTAGTAAAACATAGAGATAATTTATATCCACTTACACAGTAGTTAAAACCTCATGTAATGTAACCATAACTTACCAATAGGTAATACGACACGATTTCCATCACTTTCTTATATTTATCTAATTTCAGATCCCATTTCTTAGCAACAAACTAGTTAAACCATTCATTCACACATGCGATTACACTGCGATTTGTTTTTCTCTGTTATATACGAACGAATAAAACAAATATACATAAAATTACACTATTGCAATAACTATCATTAAGGAGACAAACGTAGCCGCAAAGTAAAGTTCCACGTGTGAACTGATAGTTAAAACTACAAAGTTAGTAAGGTGAGAGTAAAGGCAAGCGACACAGTACGCATTGGACCTAGGTGAGGGAGTTTTGTGTGGCCTGACTGTGGCCATGTTAAAGGAAAATTACAATACCATCCATCACCGATGTTATTTTCCTTAAGAACAAAACGTATTAGTAATTTTGACTAAATTTTTAATAAGTTATTTTCCTTTTGGACATTAATTAGCAGAAAAATCCATGACGCAAAATGTGTTGTAAATATCATAAAAGCGTGGGTCAATAACAGTTAGGTTCACTGTTGTCAAGGCAGTGTTAAAGATTTGACACGTGCGAAAATAATAGCCATAGTTATCAGTCTACTACTCTTACAAAGTAGTTTGCAGTTTAATGTGTTAATAGTATAATGTGCTTGCTGTGATTCAAGTGTAGTAATAAAACGTGCATGTGTTGATGTCATCTCTTCATTAGGGGGCATTTATTAATAATTACGTTCTAGTGGAGGATATAAAGGCGTTGCAAGGAAGGAGATTCTCATAATATAATACTAGCTGACTCGGCAGACGTTGTTCTGATACTTCTCTTTATTGTAAAATTGAGGTGAGCCACTATTGTCACTTAGGGGTATAAAAAATAGATGTTGGCCGATTCTCAGACCTACTCAATATGCTCACAAAATTTCATGTGTGTGTGAACAAACATTGTGACACGAGAATTTTATATATAAGACTAGCTGACCCGGCACACGTTGTTCTGCTATGATAAAATTGGGGTGAATCACCCTTATCACTAAGGGGTATGAAAAAGATTCACCTCATCACTTAGGGTTATAAAAAATAGATGTTGGCCGATTCTCAGACCTACTCAATATGCTCACAAAATTTCATGAAAATCGGTAAAGCCGATTAAGAGGAGTGTGGGAACGAACATTGGTGACACGAGAATTTTATATATAAGATTACTTTGGGGAGGTTTCGGCAAATGTAATTTGTTTTCATAACAGTTTCAAATTGAGACCTAATAGTATAAATAAAATTTAATTCTCTGTTGAAGAACGAAAACATAACATTGCGAAGCATAATTTACACACACTTTTAATTTAAAGTTGAAAAAATACTAAAACTGCGTCACGTGATTAGTAGATGCCCCCTAAATGTCAAGAGAAAAGTCTGCAGCTATTACAACTATGCATTTCTAATATTTTAAGGTTTGTTATAATTATTATCAAAATGAATTATTATTAAGTTATTAGTAAGTCCGCATAAATACATAACATATCTTATTGCTAATTTATAGACTTGCCACCAGAACGTCTGGAATGGTCTACGTGTAATTATTATTTTTCATAGGTTTTATTACATTATTGTTTTTAAAGTGATGGATTACTGTGACGTGGGAAAGACGTAAGAATGTTCAAAATATGTAATTATTAAAAATGGCTGCTAATACGTTCTTCGTGTATTCTTAGTTAGCGTGATATAGTTTTAAGTGTTAACAATATTTCGAAAATGTGTTGAGACGCTGTTAATTCTACAATTTTTCCAGAGTTTAATACTGACACGACAAAATTCGAGTTTCACAATTTCTCTTATAAAATCAGCAAGAAAAAGTAGCATTTTCTTTAACATTTTCTATATTATACGATTTCATTTTGTTGTCGATATTTTGGTCTACTTAGACGGTAGGTTTTGCAGTCAGTTTTTCCATAGTCACTGAATCACGTTTGAATGTTTATGATATTGGCTTCATGCAAACTTCAGTCATCTCACACACTAGGTTATCTTTCAGTCAATTCAGTGACTGTGGTAAAACTGAGAGCAAAATTTATCTTGTAATAGAAGTCATTGGCTATGATCGTAATAGGATTCAGACCAGCATAGGTATGCACGTCAATGGTTCGACGATTCGAATTTATAATAAATGAATGAACAAGGAGTACCTTTCTTGCTTGAATTATCACTGCACGATTTCGAGCTCATTGGTTTTAAATATAACGGTCGCTACTCCAATTACCAATTGTTATGGAGCAAACAAAATCAAAATATTTATCATTTAGATGTACGTTACATATTCGTGCAGACGTCAGTCAATCAGTCAGGTATTACATTTAAATGTTTGTTAACCAATGTGACTATATTCGGCCTCGTGTAAGCATTAACCACCTTACACGGCATGTTAACTGCCAGTCATAGTAGTGACTGGAAAAACTTACAGTAAAACCTACCGTATAATGAAGGAACGCCCCTTGTGATATCAAAATCGCTCAATGATCATTCAAAAATAGCAAAACGCAAGGTTACAACTTCCACGTTTGTAAATCACAAGTTATAAGCTTCGGCCTCTGTGGTCTAGCGGTTCAGGTGTTGGACTTGACTGCATGAGGTCCCGGGTTCGAATCCCAGGTCGGGCAACAAAAAAAAGTATTGGATTTTCCAATTTTCTAATAAAAAAATGTTGCTCGGGATTGGACATGTGCCCGGTTGGTCTACATTGGCTTGCCACCTATCACATTGTGGGACTTAGTATCTTCGGCTAGTCGTGGGTGCCCTGGTTGTACCTCTGCCAAGCTCTACGGGGATATGGACGTTAAGATACTTTTTTTTATAAGCTTGCTTAAACTGTAAGTAGACAGATTGAATAATTGATAAACTTTGTGGTTGCGGATATAACTCACCGACTGCGTTCTCTTCGGAGTTGCAACAATAGACTCCGCTGAGGAAGAGTGTGGTGAAGATAACGAAGACGATGGCCATGATGACGGCGTACCCGTCGCTGCCCGCGATGGTGAAGGGGCGCGGCGGCGGGGGCGCGGGGGGCGGCACGGGGCACGCCGCCGCGCAGTCCAGACACGAGCAGCCTGGCTGACCCTGGACAACAACACACTTTCAATGGCGATATGTTATCAAGCAACAGCTGCCAAGTTTGCAGCGACAATAACATAAGCAAGTTTTTATAAATTACTAGCCGACTCGGCGAACTTCGTATCGCTTGACATTAACAGCTACTAACAGTTTGAACCTATGAAAATAATTAAAGTATTGTTAGTCCTACTTTCCCGGTAATTTTTTCTTGTTTTTTCTTCATATGAACCATCGCCTGCCAGTACGGAGTAGGTACAATTATCAAAACATGTTTATCCGTTCATACGTGATGACGATGACCAATGGAAATAGGGATTAATTTTTATTTACAAAGATTTAAGCCTTCGTGTTCTAGCGGTCTGGTGTCGGACTTGACCTCTTGAGGTATAATAAAATAGAAAATATAATATACTCTTTCAATTTTCTAATAAAAATAGCGTTTCCCGGAATTGGATATGTTGCCTTTTGGCGATAGGCTTGCCATTTATCACATGGTTGGGCTCTGCCTTCCTCTTCGGAGATATGTACATGAATGCAAATCCATTATTTTTCTCTAATTCTGAATTTAAAGGCTCCCTCTATTTCTACGCCAAAACCTAAAACAATACAAAGAACTGCTTGCTGGCTAGAAGGCAAACCTTGTTTTCTACATATATGTCTCCATCAGCTTTTTAGGAACATAGGAATTCAATTATAGACTACCCATCCCCTGTGATATTTACGGACCTGCCAACAATACAAGGTCTAGAATGTTTTTTTTTATAGAAAGCCGTCCTCACGGTCATCTCCATTTACGAGTGTATAATTGATCTGAAAAACCATGAGAGTACGGTAAATACAGTCGAAATAAGAGCGCTACGAAAAATATGTGATGTTACGCTCGCTGCCCGCATTTGTAACAAAGATGTCCGTGAAAGGGCGGGATTGAAAGTGTGGGTGTTAAAACGAGAAAGGGCATGCTCCGCGTGTTCGAACATGTAGAATGACATATGAAAGATTGACAAAGCAGATATACAAGTCGAATGTAAATGGATGTAGACCAAGACCCGGGGAGACCAAGTTTGATATTCCACGGTCAAATCGCTCGGGTGTTATCCAAAGGTAATGTCAAGTCTCCGAAACCAGCGTGTTTGTATGAAAAGGATAATGAATGTGGAGGAAGCAAAGCAGGTTTGCCAGGACAGTGAGGTTTGGCACTCGATACTCTCTGCCTACCACGTAAGGTACTTGGCATGAATACATGTATGTGTAATTAATCTGGCACGGTATAGAAAGTTTCACACAGTTTTCCGTTCTTTTCTATATTCCGTATGCAGTAAATAAAGCTGTAGCTCTACATAATAAAGAAATCCATATTATGTACTTTAAGAAATAGAGGGAAACTCGAGTCAAGTATAGACCATGGATACTTACTTCTATGCCAACATTACAGGGTCTTGTTGAAGGGTTGTTGGGTACAAATCCGTCCACAGGCTTGTCTCCATCAATGTAGTTGATTTGGAAAGGTACGCGCGGCGTAGTTGCGTCCCCCATGTAGTCGAACCACCGCTTAGGCGTGCAGTATTCAGACCCATATTCTCCGCACATGAGGTCCAACACTAACTGATTGGAGGATGGCATTTGTATCTGAAAATCAATGCCAATAATACAATTTAGTTCTTCGGTAAATACCAAGGGTAAAGGCAACGAAGGGTTGCCTGGAATTTAAATTTTGTATGTAGTATTTTTTGTGTAGTTAGTGGCAGTTAGTGCACAACAGGACGGCTGAGGATCAGAAGGACATTTGGACATTTGAAAAAATTATACTCGAGGACTAGAACTTATATATTTTTGAATTTGAGTCAATAGGCACCTTCTCTTCCCTTTTCGTCACATCAGTGAATGATTTTTGAGTAATTTGCATATATTGTATACACAATAATAGACTAGGAAGTATTCAGATAATTGTGGTTGTGAATGAGGTTAACTGCCCTGTCGTTTGAGTTTGAGTATACTAAGCGGTCATTTCAAAAATTTAACCTACCGCCTATTCAGTATCACCTCGAGCGGGCGACGATCGTAACGGAGATAACAATCCGGTGAAAATTATCAGCATGCTAGAAGGTATGTGTTAACGTTTCGTTGTGATTAAAGGAGCACGCGCCAGTAACATTACTTGAGGTTTAGCATCCCGGATGAAGGTGAAGTTAGCCCCTCGAAAATTAGCCTCTCCAGGGGAGCGACAATGCGGCCCGCTTTCATACAAATGTTGTAAAACAAAATTCAACTATTCTTTACTTTGACAGTCGCTGATCAAGGCCTACGTGACCTCTTTAGTTTTCAGTGTAAAAAGGCTAGATAAAATCTGAAAAAACTTAGATTTTGGTGAAATTATTAAAATTTTATCGACAACATTTTCAAAAAAATATTGTGTCTTCATTTCCATACGATGTGCAACCCCAAATATACATAAGATATGTTAAGAAAAGGCATAGGTGTATATTGAAACAATTTTCATGACCCCTTAACCCCGCCAGATATGAAAAAAATGGGGGGTCCTGTGTGGCTTTATGTCTATAGAAATAATTAAAAAATAAAATGCTTCGAGCTCGTGTGCGAAGTTGTATTTAAACAAAATAAGTAGACAATGAATGAAGGCATATATTTACACCGTTTGCATAACCCCCTGACCCCGCCGGATGTAAAAAAAAAGGCGTCAATTCTATGAGGTATCTATGTCTATAGAAAAAAATTGAAAAAAAAAATACTTGAAGCTCGTGTGCGAAGTTGTGATCTTATTAAATACATAGAGAATAAATGTAGGCATATATTGACATAATTTGCATAACCCCCCTGACCCCGCCGGATGTGAAAAAAAGGCGTCAATTCTGTGAAGTATCTGTCTATTGAAAAAAATTAAATAAAATTACTTTGAGCTCGTGTGCGAAGTTGTGATCTCATTAAACACATAGACGATGAATGTAGGCATATATTAACACCGTTTGCATAACCCCCTGACCCCGCCGGATGTGAAAAAAAAGGCGTCAATTCTGTGAGGTATCTATGTCTATAGAAGAAAATTGAAAAAAAATACTTGGAGCTCGTGTGCGAAGTTATGATCTTATTAAATACTTAGAGAATAAATGTAGGCATATATTGACATAATTTGCATAACCCCCTCACCCCGCCGGATGTGAAAAAAAGGCGTCAATTCTGTGAAGTATCTGTGTCTATTGAAAAAAAATAAGAAAAAAATACTTGGAGCTCGTGTGCGAAGTTGTGATCTAATTAAACACATAGACGATGAATGTAGGCATATATTAACACCGTTTACATAACCCCCTGACCCCGCCGGATATGAAAAAAAAGGCGTCAATTCTGTGAGGTATCTATGTCTATAGAAGAAAATAAAAAAAAATACTTGGAGCTCGTGTGCGAAGTTGTGATCTTATTAAATACATAGAGAATAAATAATGTAGGCATATATTGACATAATTTGCATAACCCCCTGACCCCGCCGGATATGAAAAAAAAGGCGTCAATTCTGTGAGGTATCTATGTCTACAGAAAAAAATTGAAAAAAAAAATACTTGGAGCTCGTGTGCGAAGTTGTGATCTTATTAAATACATAGAGAATAAATGTAGGCATATATTGACATAATTTGCATAACTCCCTGACCCCGCCGGATGTGAAAAAAAGGCGTCAATTCTGTGAAGTATTTGTGTCTATTGAAAAAAAATAAAAAAAAATGCTTGGAGCTCGTGTGCGAAGTTGTGATCTCATTAAACACATAGACAATGAATGAAGGCATATATTAACACTATTTGCATAACCCTCTGACCCCGCCGGATATGAAAAAAAAGGCGTCAATTCTGTGAGGTATCAATGTCTATAGAAGAAAATAAAAAAAAAATCTTGGAGCTCGTGTGCGAAGTTGTGATCTTATTAAATACATAGAGAATAAATGTAGGCATATATTGACATAATTTGCATAACCCTCTGACCCCGCCGGATATGAAAAAAAAGGCGTCAATTCTGTGAGGTATCTGTCTATAGAAGAAAATAAAAACAAAAATCTTGGAGCTCGTGTGCGAAGTTGTGATCTTATTAAATACATAGAGAATAAATGTAGGCATATATTGACATAATTTGCATAACCCCCTGACCCCGCCGGATATGAAAAAAATGGGGCGATTCTGTATGGTTTGTATGTCTAAAAAAGAAAAATTACTCGGTTATGCAAACGGTGTTAATATATGCCTACATTCATTGTCTATGTTTTGACACGATCACAACTTCGCACACGAGTTCCAAGATTTTTTTTATTTTCTTTTAGAGACATAGATACCTCACAGAATTGACGCCTTTTTTTCATATCCGGCGGGGTCAGAGGGTTATGTAAACGGTGTTCATATATGCCTACATTCATTGTCTATGTATTTAATGAGATCACAACTTCGCACACGAGCTTAAAGTATATTTTTTTTAAATTTTTTACTTCAGACATAGATACCTCACAGAATGGACGCCTTTCTTTTCATATATGGCGGGGTCAGGGGGTTAGGCAAACGATGTTAATATATGCCTACATTCATTGTCTATGCTTTAAATAAGATCGCAACTTCGCACACGAGCTCTAAGTATTTTTTTATTTTTTTTTGTATAGATATAGATACCTGACAGAATTGACGAATTTTTTTTCATATCCGGCGGGGTCAAGGGGTTATGCAAACGGTGTCAATATCTGCCTACATTTATTGTCTTTGTATTTAATGAGATCACAACTTCGCACACGAGCTCCAAGTATTTTTTTAATTTTTTTCTATAGACATAGATACCTCATAGAATTGACGCCTTTTTTTTACATCCGGCGGGGTCAGGGGGTTATGCAAACGGTGTAAATATATGCGTTCATTCATTTTCTACTTATTTTGTTTAAATACAACTTCGCACACGAGCTCGAAGCATTTTATTTTTTAATTATTTCTATAGGCATAAAGCCACACAGGACCCCCCATTTTTTTCATATCCGGCGGGGTCAAGGGGTCATGAAAATTGTTTCAATATACACCTATGCCTTTTCTTAACATATCTTATGTATATTTGTATGGAAATGAAGACACAATATTTTTTTGAAAATGTTGTCGATAAAATTTTAATAACTTCA
>NJDD01008637.1:37080-47693 GCA_002245505.1 Calephelis nemesis
GTCGCGCACATTACGATTGTTTTTTTTGTTCCGTATAACGCCTCTTATAATTTTTAACAGCGGCTGGGGGCCCTCTGTATATATGGGATCCGCCCCTGCTCAACCAGCTGCCAAGAAGCTTATTGATTTTGTAAATCATATCTGTTTTCGATAAGCGAGTAAGTCTTTTTTGGGTTCGCAAATGTCTAACCCACTTTATGTTGCATGAGTTATCTGGAGGTTGAGTAATTGGTGAGCTCATCAAAAGAGTAAAAGATCAACACTGGTTCAACCTACTCGGTGGTTACAATTAAACACAGATAAAACTCACCATTAAAGTCGCCAACCTTCACGACCTTTAAGAATGTGCTCTGATTCGGCGCACAGGTCATACTGCAAATATGTTTCAAGAAGTTGTCGAGGCAGGTAGGACATCTTGATAACAAATTCGCGGCTACGCCAATGTTGTTTGCCAGATTTTGCAAGTTCTGGCTGTTGCAACAAACATCCCCACCCGTGTACTCTGGACAATACTTCTCGAGGATATGCTGAAACAATAACATGTTTATTACTTTTTGTCACCTTATTAGTTTAGAGATATTAATTGTTGCCACTGACTTGATCTCATGCCCAGGTTCGATCCCCGGTGTGGCAACAATAAAAAATGTGTTTTTTTTTTAATATTCCCAATTAAAACAACTTTGCCCGATATTAGACATGTGGCCGGTAGGTTGGTGACATGCTTGCCAGCTATCACATTGTGAGAGTGCTTTCGGCTAGTCGTGAGTGCCATCGCCACTAACAAATAGCAATAAGCGATTGTCGCAGTGCTGCAGTAGTGAGTGCCGCGTCTAGGCGAGGGTCACGTTGTTATTTGTCTTCGCTATCTTTTTAAAAATGACCAGAGAGTATTCATGGTTTACTGGAATTAACCAACGCCATGAGATTATCTACTTACTACTGGTAGTTTACGGTAGACAGGGTTAAATTAAATTATAATTTTAAAATGTTTGGTAATAAATAATTAAACTAGTTATAAATATACATAATTGACTTAAAAGTTGAAGTATATAATATATATATAAAAATATTTTAAAATTATAATTTAAGAATATGTTGATATACTTAAATATTTTTGTGACATCTCATTTACACACATATTATAAATAATTTTCTTTCTTTCTTTTCTTACGTTATTTGTAAAGTAAGAAATTGTTGCAATTCGATTGATTAATAACTACAGAACAGTAAATGCTACAATAAAAAAAATGACAACCCTATTGCTAATTCTAATTGCTAATGGAGTGTAAGTATTTTATCAATTAGGCTGAGGTTCCGTGATGTTTCCATATTATGCCATATTTGTACTGTCACTTGAGACTCAAACGATAGCGTCTTATCACGAACAACTCGCAGGCGATATGTAGGACTACTATTGAATCTCGATTTCCTACAAAATGAAAATTGGATATGTCATTTTAAGTACTCTTGAACAAAATACTACCAAGTTATTGACGTTTAATTAAAAGTAACAATGAGTAACTAATGAGATTTGTCCTATTTATTGAATTATTTCGAACTGAATGTTAATAATCCACTAGTAATGTGTTCAAGAGTACCTAAAATGATTTCAATTTCTAATTTTCATGAAATCAAGAGTCAAGAGTAACCCTACTGATATCTGTGTGGTTCAGACAAATTAATTATTACTTGAACTGATTAAGCCCAAGGTCAAGAGGTTTAAGGTGGTTAACCGGTTCGCAACCCCATCTCAAAGACTTGAGTTGTGATTTAATTCGCATATTTGTTATGGTACCAAAATCAATAGCACTAGCGATTTTTAGAAGTTATCTTGTGTGCGTTCTATCTCCTGTGTACTTGAAGATAATTACGTCATTTTGACGCAGTTTTACTTTAAAATAGGTACGTTTTTTTTCTCTGCAAACACGTGTTAGATTTTTTGCTTATTTATTTGTATTTGAATGTAAGGTTTTTTTCCGCTAATTGAGTTGTCGTTAGTTAAATATCATAGCGCAATGCTAAGATACGAGTATTTAGTTCAAGCGCAAGTGTTAAGATATCTATTCTATCAGTTTCAAGTTCAAATTACCAAACGGTTCAAATTACCAACCAATATTATACAAAAATTATACCCTAATAACGCTTTCGCTAAACATCTTCTGAACCACTATAGGGGTAAAATAGAAGATATTTTTTTATGAATGCCCGTCAAATTTGAAGTTAGCCGTTTGCAAAGGAATTTGGCACGCGGGGATAGTCTATAATCGGAAGATGGAAATAAACTTTTTATTTCAAGTCCATATCATAACGACTTCCGCTGACGAGGAACTAGAAAACACGGGCAACAGTTGCTATAACACTAAAAAATGGCTTCTGTAAAATGTTATTTTTGAAAAAGATCGAAAATTTTAATAAGATAGTAGAAGTGTGCGCTATTTAAATGCATATAAGCTCTGCTTACTCCATACATTGTATGTGCTTTATAATTTTAAACACTTAACATTTTAATGAAACTTACGACGCCGTCTTGGAACTAGGTATTTCGTGGCGCCGTATTGCGTAACCGTGGGGAAAAGCTCGAACTAGCTGTGCCACTTTAAAAAAAAAATATAATTGGTGAGTGAATGCACGCACACATGAAGAATTTCTATAGGAGGATAAGTTAGATAGCTTATTTTCAAGCAGTGCCTAAGAGCCAGTGTGTGAAAATCGAAGTCTAGTGTTGCCAAATTAGTATTTTTACAATTAGCGAATTTCCACGAAGTCTTCTTTGTAAAAAAGTTTTGACGACAGTAATGTTTCTATAGAAGTAGAGAATTTCATATAAAAGTTCACCACGCATCCTTGATATAGTACAAAGTCCTGACAAAAGCAAATGACATTTCGTGGTGAAGTTACTTGTCACTCCTTAGTAGCCTGGCAGGAAAGTAGATGGTCCATACCACACAGAGAATCCAGAAAACAAAGAGAAAATTATACGAACACATCCTACACTAATATAGGAAAACCCAAAAAGTTTTTTCGCAACTCCAAGTAAATATATATATTTAGGAAATATTTTTATAATTTTGAGCTATTTTTTGTAAGTGTATTTGTTTATTCATTAATTTCACACTAACAAAATTTTGAAGTATCTAGCGCATTTTAATTACTTAAGTGAATTGTAGATGTTCTTTAAAAACATCCTAAGGTTTGGAGAATTTTGAGATTAAAATAGGTTTTAAAAAATTCGTCAATAGCGTTACTGATTAAATTTTGAAGAACAAAATATCAGATATAATATTAATTATCTAAAAAATAAATAATCAATTATTTTTTCAGATATAAAATTAATAATTATCAGATATAATATTAATTATCAAAAAATAATTGATTATTTATTTTTTAGATAATTAATATTATATCTGATATTTTGTTCTTCACTGCACTAATTACATTTTATGATACAATCTAATTCTAAAAACAACTAGACCATTTTGCCTTTTCAGTTTTCTTTTTTTAACAATATGATCGTTAAGAATAAATGAAAAGATTGTGAAATGTACTGAGTCGTAATACCAAGGCACTGACATATTCTCAACATTTCAAAAGGTTAAAGTAATAATTATTATCAGTAAATTCATAACACTACATTATTTATATAATAGTCCGGCGATAGTGAGGATTATTTCGAATGCACGTGCAAGATGAAGTGTACTTCAAAAATTATCATAGCATATTACCGGTCGTGGACTTGACTTAGATACCGCTTAAAAATATACGTACAACAAAATCGTAAAAGGGCCGTGGTTTGCTCAAAGACTAGATGTTTTCCGCAACTCTGCCCTCGAGTATAATTTTTATAAATCTCTTGAACTCGTTAAGATATCAGGATACAAGGTTCAATCTATTCTTATCCTGAAATGTATTAAAATTGGTGAAGACGTTTTGACGTGAAATGGTTGTTCCATTGCACATAAACATACATGTTTGATGTTACTGTAGTTTTGGAAACCCAAAACCGAATTGAACATTATCATTGATAGTTGAAAAGAGCCAAAGGAAAAAGATAAAGCATAGTTTTTGGCCGTAAGTTTTTCGTTAAACTTACTAGTACCAGAACCTGAAGTCATGAAGAACCACCTGAAGAACCATAACCTTAAGTTTAAATTACACCGGTACAATCAATGGTATTTAAGTGACGTGTTTTTTTTTTTAGAAAATCAGACTAATGGTTTGCTCTCCAACTGCATACAAATATTAATTATTTTGTTTTGATATTACAAAACCCTAATTACAGATTGATCGCTGAAAAATTATATAGGTATTACGTCTATCAATTTTCTGTGAAAATTAATATTTTTTAAATTATTATCCGAAACATATTTTTAAATACAGGAAGTATTTACATTACGACAGAATTTGTGTATTCGGTAAACTTCCTACATTAGTTATAGTTTGTTTCCGTGTTGTTCATATAGTTTTTCTAATAACCTTGGATGTTAGGATCTTGATTAATAACTGACGAATTCAAAATGAAATTGATGTTATCATTGTCAAATATGGGCTGGTATCCCTGAATAGCCAGAACTAGGAACCATATGAACTATACGACACTGAATAGGAAAATAAGGCATTTTTTTCTTTGGTTAAGTTTGAGAGTCTGTCAACAACACTAATCTGCAAAAAGGAACGCAACAATAGCGAGCAATAACGCCATTGATTGTCTTTTCCCCAGTCTAGGGAGTAGGTTAGCCGGTAAACTTACGCATTAGGCCGAACATTCTATCCACGCATAAGCGTCGCGCCTATAACATCTATGGTGTCTATATAAAATATGCCATTTTCTTCTAGTCAGTTGTATATTAGGTACTTTATTTATTTATTAGTTGTATATATTACCATCAGGAGAACCGTTTTTGCTTGGTTTACCTACTATAGAAAGTATCCTATGCAGACACTTACCATTTCAAAACCCAACCAAAAACCGTTCGACTTAACTAAATATGTGCACTTCAGGTTTGAGGAAATTGAAAGAATATCCTATCCTCAAAATCAGTTTTTGACAGGATTGAGTACTAGTACGTACACTAAATAGGGATCAAAATAATAAAATCGTTTGAGTCAGACAAAGATATCTCTGTGGTGAATGAAGTTTCAAAAGATAACCCTCAGTCAAATACCCGACATCGCAGATTTCAATGTCGTCGAAACAATGTATACCTTGATCCCCTTCAGATTGATAACGTAGCGAATTAATATCAATATAAACAATCGCTTTGAATTACATTGTAGTCTGTTTTTTTAGTTAATTCACTTTTATCTGCGTATAATTTATATGCTTTTACTATCCATAGTTGTAAGACTTCAAATAATATGACATCTTCTATATCACTTCGTATTTTAAGTGTCTAATTTAATTTGATTTAGTTATGACGAATCACTGAAAGTTTCTCAATGTTTTATACATTTTTTAATGTTTTTTTAAGTACTACTTTGTAATTACATATTATTGCATTATTAATCACATTAGCAATATGTATATAATTTTATTTTATCTTGTATTTAATTTTAATGTTAATAACCTAAATTTGTATTGTGAATCATTAATTATTTTTTGTTAAGTTAAATCATTTTATTTGTATTTAATAATTAAATTGATTTTTAATGCCACTGACCTAATGTTTACAAGATTAATGTTATTGCCTATAATTGAGACAAAAATTACCATGTACTTATTTTAAAATGTGTTTTATGTTTAATGTTTAGTGTTTCTCTTGTCGGCTGTACTTTAAATAAATAAAAATAAATAAATATAACAAAGCTTTAAATAGATTCAAAACACACGTTTGGTCATTTTTTCCACGGTTTACTTCCTACTTGAGTTGGAATGACGGATCTACTATGAAGTTCGAATCACTGTCAATTAAGTACATTATATTATATACTTACATACATAAGGCTGCAAATAACTTTGATTAAATTATAAAGTCAAATTTCGTAGTATTTTTTCAGAATATAAAAAAAATCCTTCATCAATTGCTAGACACTCAACATCCTGGACAACCCTTGCAAGAACTTTAAATTGCAATTGCATTGTTGTTGTACAAGAGTTTTAGTATTAAAGCTGAACAATTAAAAGGAATTTCCTCAGCATCCACACAATAATCAGTGCCAACCATTTAAATCTATTTTATTGAATTTTTGCTAAAGGACATTTTCCAAATTTCATAGAAGGCTCATATTTTTAACTCAATATGAAGTTTTTTTATCGTTTAGGAAATGGCTATGGCTTCCGACAGGCACATGGGTTGAACACAAGAATCTGATTCAATGCTTCACATGTTTGATAGCATGTATAAAAAATAAGGAAGTAGTAAAGCTTTATAATTTTAACAATGAGTCCCAATCTACAAGATTTATTTGTGACAATTATGACATTAATCCTAAACAGGTGTATTTTTATCACTACGATAGTAAAGATCTTAATCATAATACCCAACTGGACATTACTCAACAATTCCTAGTTATAATATAAGGCAACATTAAAATCATATATCGTAATCGTATAAAAATAGCTTAATCTTAAAACATAATCGGTGGTATACCAAACCGCATATAACGTATTTTAATAATTATTATTCGATTATCAAATATCGTATAGTTTAATGAGTAACTAACGGGAAAAATAGCTTAATTTTAAAATATAATCGTTGGTATACCAAACTGCATATAACGTATTTTAATAATTATTATTCGATTATCAAATATCGTATAGTTTAATGAGTAACTAACGGGAAAAATAGCTTAATCTTAAAATATAATCGTTGGTATACCAAACCGCATATAACCTATTTTAATAATTATTATTCGATTATCAAATATCGTATAGTTTAATGAGTACCTAACGGCAAAAAATAGTTTAATCTTAAAATATAATCGCTGGTACACCAAACCGCAAACAAACGACAGCCGATAACATTTATTAACTACTAGCTGGTGCCCCCGACTTCGTACAAGTGATTCAATAGCTTTTCGTGGTAAGTGATATTCGTGGTTCCTATCGGAACGAAAGGTTTTTCCGCAGCAAACGTACCTTAAATGTTGTCCCGGACTACAAGCTAATGCACTACGATCTACATGTTTGGTAAAAACCTATTCGTTCGTTTTTGAGTGGAAAAGTGAACGGGTAGATAGGAATACCCTCGTTTTGGATTCTGTGTCCTGTATACATTACGTACCCATTAGCTATTGTTTAAAAAAAAAATTATGTATAGTTATAGTACCTACCCACTGTTTTATTATATGTATGGATGTATTCAATTTATTTCGATAAGTACTTAGTTCATTATTTAGAATGTTACTAATATACAATTAGCCTCAATCACTTTTTATGTTAAAGAGGTCAGCGAACACGTACGCGGCTATTCTTATAGTAAAAGACAACTGTGGCCTATAGCCACCAGAGACGTTACGGGTGCGTCACCGAGATGCCGAGATGGAAGGCCTATTGCACAAGTCTACCGACTACCCTACACTCCGAACCGGAGCATGACAGTGTCATTATGGGGGCAGGAATGGGTAAGATGGTGGATCCTTACGCAAGCAAGTTGCTAAAATTTTATTATTACATCAGCTATCTGCCAGTAAAAGCTGCGTTACCATCAGGTCAGTCGTTTCAGAGCGAACACTGAGAAAACGAAACGAAAAAGAAAACAGCGATTACTGAGAAATATTGCGTCTTGTTGTGTTTAGTAGAGGGTGCATTACGACGCAAGCTCTACTAGCCGAAGCCAGAAAAAACATTTCAAATTTATAACAAATTTGAATTGCAAAAGAAAATCAAACAAGATAGTAGGTACTTATTGAAGAAAATACATTATTTCATACACAAATCTTTTTTTTTAAATTAAACAACAAAATAACTGTTTCAGTTCAGTGATGGAGGGTTGGGTTTCCAGTAGACTTGCACAAGTTGCCTAAAATAGCGACACACCAGTTACACACATGGTGTGCTTGGCGATGGATGTCAATATGAATAATTTTAGTAAAAGTGTAAAAATAAACAAATTTGTTTTCTTTACCACGACGCTATTTGAGATTTCTTTTCACGACAGGTAGTTAATTATTCCGAGATGGTCCCAAATAAATTTGTAACGTACCAATGGTCATTAAGTTTTACAAGTGTCACGATGCCATAGGACATAGAGGATCATGGAAATATATCTACTAAGTATCAAGTATAACTCAAAAATCACAATATCGAATCTTGATGAAATTTGTTTAGGACCGCTTCAAAATTAGGACATTACTTCACAACAAATAAGAACCATCAAAATCTATTCGTTATTGTTAGAGTAATTGAGAACAAAAAAAGTATCTTCACGCCCATATCCCCGAATAGGTAGGCAGAGGCAAATCCAGGGCATCCACGACTAGCCGATACTAAGTCCCACAATGTGATAGGTGGGAAGCCTATCGCCAACCGGGCACATATCCTATCCCGAGCAACATATTTTTTCTAAGAAAATTGGAAAAACCCAATTTTGATTTTGTTGCCCGACCCGGATTCGAACCCGGGACCTCATGTAGTCAAGCCCTACTACTGGACCGCTAGACCACAGAGGCGACAAACATACAAAAATATACAAGAGAATAGACAATATTCTCGTTTTTAGAGTCGGTTATAATTTATAAATAATCAAGTTTTATTTATAAACTTTATTTTGGTGAAGCAACGCTGCATGCTCAAGTGTCTTTTAAAGGTTACTGGAAACCCTCTTAAGTCTATCACTAAACAAACTCATTTTATCATCTTTTTCACAATAAAATTGTAGTTGACTTTTAAACCTAATCCTACCTCAGAAATAATAAATACTAAAATATGAGGATGACATAAAAAGTCCTTAGAAGTGAATGTACATAAAACCGTTTTGGGAGAAGTTCGATATTCAAAGTAAAGAGTGTCAATCGCACAATATTTATTAAAACTATCACTTGTTACTATTAGTTTGCACGTGATAAATTGCTTAAAACGACCATCCCCTCCATCCGTTAAGAAATTTTGATTTGCTCCTACCACTGACAAAGTCAAGGCTTTAGTGTTCTGGGACAGTGAAGGAATCCTTTATATTGATTACATGCCAAAAGGCCTCACGATTACTGGACAATATTATGTATATTTCATAAAGAAAACTTCGTCGAAAACTATCGTTGATCGTCTTGTTTCTTCAAGATAAGGCTCCTGCTTATCGATCGGAAGTTGCGCTGAACGCAATCCGCCATGCTGGCTTTATTCTCTTTGACCAGCCACCATATTCTCCGGACTTAGCCCTTAATGATTTTTAATTATTCCCAAAACTAAAGAAGGAAATTCTCAGAACTAAATTCCATGACAATGACGCGGTTATGGCTGCCGCAGAGGAGTTTTTCGAGAGTCAAAAAAAGATTTTTAATCGCAAGGAATGAGGAAGACAGAAACGCGTTATTCTAAATACTTTGGAGGAGGATTAAATAGAAAAATATTTTTTTTGTTACTTTTTTTGCATATATTTTTTTATTGATTCTAAGAATTTTTTGATTCACCCTCGTATATAGGTATATATTAGATACTTTTTATACGATTGGATAGCAAATAATTGCGCATGATCTATACATTTCGTCAATAAATGCCTTGTGGTAATTGCGCGTTACCAACTTAAGGCTCGGGATTTTAAACCCTTGGGTTATTGAGTATACCGGTTATCCATAACTTAATATACATATAGGTACGGATATTATTGCGTAGAGGCATATAATTACTAATGCTACGTAAATCTTTAAGTACCTACTGTCAGGACAAGCCTGTATTACTTAGACCTAGTGATTCATTGCTCATAGCAGTCATGTATCGGTAATAAATAAAGTACATTTACTTCTTACATATTTTGAAAAATAAATGTCATGATATTTGCGGTTGAAACGGTTCGACAAAAAATAGACGTACATACATATATCACCCATCACTAGGTGGAAAAATAATAATAATTTGTTTAGCAGAACAATGTTTCTCATATCTGCGTTTCATTTAGGTACATAATAAATGTAGTTTATATTATAATCATCATTTCATATAAAATTAAATATCATTACGTTTTTCCTCACTTTAAAATTTAAACTAAATAACTTAATGGAAGACAAATAATGGGCCAGTCTTTTCGATGATAATAATTACTATCTATAGGCAAGAGTTTATAATGACCGGCCGCATTTTGAAGATAATCAAGAATAATTTCACAGTAATCATGAATGACGTCGATGAAAAATCCAGCGATGAAATCACAGATAAAACAGCGGAAACACTTAGTATGCGATCAGTGGTGATATCTCTATAAAGACTCGTCATACCATTAAGGAAATAGTGCCAATGTCAAAACCCGGCGTGACCTTCTTAACTAAAACAAGTAGCAAAATTTAAAAACACGGGGCGAAGGTAGTTTTACACAGGTCAGCAACTGACAGTTACATACATATAAAAATACGTACCTAGATGTACTTCAAAATAGTTACTTAACAAATAATTAAGCGCAGTAAAACTGCAGATGTAAATATTACCATGGTTTAGGTACAAAGTTAACTAGTCGAATTTATAAATT
>NJDD01008637.1:57869-73636 GCA_002245505.1 Calephelis nemesis
AAAAATATTAGCGTTCTGCACTTTTCCTACACATAAACTATAAGTGTGTCAAATTTTATGCTCTTGCGTCCGGCAATTTTCGTAAAAAGGAGTACAAAGTTCTGGCACCACGTGTTAATATATTAATATATAGATAATAAAACAAAATCTATTAAAGCGTTTCCTACATCATATACCGGAGAGCATATATAGCGCAAAGTGGTGCTTATGCAGCTCCGCATCTTACCAACTTATTAATTAAAAAACGAAAATGAGACAGTTTTAGTGGCGTCAAAATTATTGAGTACGGGGTAATGTTTCGCTTTTCATAGCTTTAAATCTACAGCATCCGAAGTTTAGACTAAACGACTGAAGAAATACGTGTAACATCAACATGTTTCGAATATTACTTTTGTTATTACGTCATATATAATACTAGGTCTTGCGCTTGACTTCGCCCGCAATAATTTAGATGTGAGCTATCATATCTTCTAAATTTGATCGAACTGCACATTAAAATCGGTTAATTAGCTAATGAGTCAATCGCGGACAATCAACGTGACGCGTAATTTACATACATTAAGCTAACCAAATGATACATATGTAATATGTACCATTGTATATACAATAAACATTTTTTGGAGTTTACTCCTTAAGAAACGATTGGAGTTATAAGGCCCGGTACGGAAATTTTATGAGGAGTAAAATCAAGTGTAACACGAAAAGTTGAGGCGTTACGTAGAAAGAGACAAACATATATATCTGTAGGATTGAACGTGTAAAAGAATGAGATGGAATACATTACACAGCGTATCTCATTCTCGGGATCTCCTCCTGCGCGATACTTCGTAGTCTCCGTGCAGGATGAGGTCGCTATCTATCAAAATACTGACTATTTGGATCACACTTCTAATATATGCGATGATACTAATTTAAGAAGAATTAACATAACTAAATCTGCTGTAGGAGACATGTGTGCTGTAAGATACATTTCGTAAGGAGTAAACTGGAATCGTGCGTCGTAGCTGACACACACACTTTTTTATGATGCCTTTTCTGATAGAAAATACCGAATATGGAGTATGATAAATTATAACAAGAAAGTCGACCATAAAAAACGTCATCGAGATAGATTGCATTGTGAGAGCATAATATGTTAAAAGCTTCGCTAAAACTGATTATGTTATGCATGCAACACAAATTCATGCACACTTGAAAAAATGTACAACAAGAATAGCAATACTTATAAAATCAGTAAGCACGACAAAGACAAATAATGATTTACGTGGTTTGTCTAAACGACAGATTTGGTTTTTAAATAACCAATTAAACATTCATAACAGTGAGGGATGCTAAGAAAGGAAAATAACTTAACACCTTCACATACGGATGAACGAAAACTTGTTTTAAAATAATGTTTCACCTTTTTGCTTGTTAATAAGGAAAAACGTGTTCTTGATATTTCACACGTCAGTAAACGTTAGAAACATCATAGCGTAAGCCCACAATGACGGAAGGGAGTAACTTTGGTTCGTCTGCCTTTCTTTTTATTGCAGTCAGTGGAAAACGCCTTGTACGGAAAACTTAGCTGAGCCGATACATTTTTTTTTAGTGAAAACTTCTTCAGCGGCGTTGCTCAATTTTTTTGGAATGGGTCAAAACTTCTAAACTCGTGTGAGGATACGTGACCTGATCGAAAATTCATAAAACGGCGCAAGGTGCTTGCGCGAATGTCCGTGTTGTCATGTTTGTGTACGATAGCGCAATAAGTGAATATTGTATTCTACCACATAAATGATAGTACCTTCATACTGATAATTTAAGCAGTTCGTACAAAATTACTTCCTAACCATTCCAAAATATCAAAAACGCGCAACGTTAATATTCAAGTTTTCACTTGTACAAACTTCACTTGTTCCCGGAGTGCAACCCAATTTTTTCTTGTCAACCAATCAAGCCCTTCTTTTGGCTGACTTAATTGTGTATTGTTAACGGAAGGAGTTAATGTGATCTTCAACTTGTGTTCACACAAAATTTGATAACAATTAAAAATTATCATTTTATTTATAACTCAACGAATTTTTAAAATAAAATAAAAATTAAAACTAATTAATAGTTTATTGCTTTATTTTAAATTAAAAAAATACCAACTAAGCACATCTATTTTAATGAAATTTATTTTTTATAAGTATTTAAATACTTGCATACCAAAATGTGAATCTTTGTATAGATCTACGTGAATAAATATATTTTGAATAATGTACTGACATTTAACAGCCCAGTTATTAATGATATGCTACGACCTGCATGTGTTGTGTAAACATAGGCATAGCCGCGAAGAACGGCTTGTGTACATAATTTAGGTTATTAGTTGTTTTCACCCGCGACAGCTATCCCATCTGATACTTGGATGAAACTGCACACGGCATGCAAATTTTATTAAAATCGGTTTGTAGTTTAGGAGTGTATCGCGGATTTCGCGGCCAAACAACGTGGCGCGTTATTTGTACAAATTAAAATTTTGAGTTGAAATTTTTGAAGTTGCAGGACTTAGGGTAAAACCCCTATATAATATAATGTACCCCTATATAGAATGGACATTAGGGTTCTGCGAAATAAAAGATTTTTATAACTCACTACTGTTTAACAAGGCAGACGCAGACAGGAAATGAAAAAATAAAATGTTTCAATTTAAATATTTTTGTTATAAAAATGTTCGGATCTAAATTATAATGTTTTCTTTAATTAGACATTTTATATAGGGTTACTAGCTGACCCGGCAGGTGATGTTCTGTTATTTTTTAAATGTGATTGTAGTAAAAAAAAATTGGCGTGAGTCACCCTCATCACTTAGGTGTATGAAAAATAGAGGTTGGCCGATTCTCGGACCTTTTCAATATCCTCACAAAATTTCATGAGAATCCGTCAAGCCATTTCGACGAAGTACGGAAACGAACATTGTGACACGAGAATTTTATATATAAGATGTAAAATAAAATTTATTTGTTGAGTATCCGTTATTTAAAAGTTTGAGAACCTCCGATGAAGAGCTAGTATAAACGCTTGTAAAACGTAACCTCCTCCAGTAGTAGGTTAAAAATTTGTTATCACATACGGTTGAGTCATGTGTTGTAAAATAAATATATTAACATTAACGCTAGAATAAAACCACGCCTATTGGCCGAGCGCCTAAAACGCAGAGATTAAACTACTGTTTATCTGAATTAGGAAAACAGGCGGAAACGTTTTGAATCCCATTCTGTTCTGGGAACACTTAGATATTTGTTATCAGTCATTAGTCACTATGTACAAAGTGATGTCAGGTTCTTGATTGAAGCGGTGGTCACTTTACTCAAGCTCATTTAGTGAGATTTGGCGGCAACGTTTAACTCGTTTGTTTTCTATATTTATCAAAAAGTTGACTGGGCCCAGTTCGAACAATCAGATTTGCCACGAAAACTAACGCTTAATAAATCACACTGTACCTATTTCATAATTATATGGTTACTAAATAGTTTATCTGAGGGTCAGTGCCATGACACTGCGGTCATCATGAAACTTGGTCAAGTACAAACCATAGAATAATTAATAATCTCGCGCCATCAATATAGGGGTTCTAGATGGTTGTACATACTTGCTGTAAACATCAGTTTGCATCCGTCGGGACCGTAAATTTAATCAAACGGAGATGGACAACTTTCCGTACAAAAATTGCCCTGGAACTAACAAACATTATAAATTGCTTAAAGTATTTTAATCAATACTTTTCTCTGAAATTAAATATGTATTACGGACACTCTCAGAAAAGCACACATTTTGTACAACCTTCTAGGATGTAACTCATTACAATAATTTAGAGAACTTTTGTTTTTTTGAGAGATTTAGAGAACTAGAGAAGTGCTTGTAGTGCTATAATACGAGTACCTAATATCATTATTAGAGCGCTACAAGTCTTTTTATGATCAGTCATAATTTAACACAAATCCAATCTTAACTTTTCTCGTTTGTAGTTTTAGAAAATAATCTACACAACCGCCATTATTAAAACGTGACAATCCTTTTTAAAATATATTTAAATTATAAAGTATTTGTTAGAAACTGATATTGAGACTTTTAATAATTTAATTATTACTGTATGTTTTATGCTTGTTGGACTCAGGGCGGATTTGGTCCATGTCCTGTACTACTGATCGGATGATTTAAGGTTCCTTTTGTTGGAAGGATTGTTTACATCCGTCTAGAACTTGTTTAAAGTTAATGCGGTATTTTTGATCTGAAATTATTTTAAACATTTCTCAATTTACATAGACATGACATCACACAAGACGTCATTTTCCTTCAACCGCCACTATATTTAGTTTTAATCAACCAATACGATGAAACAGCCCAGATTTTTAGTTGAACCCATAATCATTCCTCTTTCCTTCTTAATTTTAAAAAGAAAAGAAAAAGGTTGTGCTAAACTTCGCCAGGACGAGGACCGTAAAATTACTAAAAATGTCTGACAATATTAACATACATTTACCTAAGGTGGTTGTAATAATTCTAGCGAGTGCTGTCATAATAAAACTCTATATCGAAACGAGTAACCTTTGACTAACTAGGCGGTCAATATTATATCGTCGTAATCTGGTGGCCGCCATTTTGAAATTTTATTGTTAAGAGTATATTATTTATTTCAAATGAACAAGAATAAGAATATATTTATTTCCCTTTGTATGGTCTATGTAAAATAAATATATTCTTGTGACGCGTCTATATAAATCTAAAAACTACCACCGGATCGGAACGCGACCACTCACTGAGAAGTTCCGGCGTAAGAAACCCGGATCGCCGCTGCAGCGGGCTTGTTATTTTTTTCTTATAAACTTAATTTACAAAAACATATTACATAATGTAACTTTTATTTATTTATTAATTATACTGTCTTGATTATTTGCAAGATTTGTCGTATTATCTTTGACTTACACATTTCATTAAGTACTAAATTCCAGACATAGTGACAAAAATACATAATTTGGTAAAAACATTACCCTACTTTACATTGTGCCATTTGGTAAAAACATCGCGACTCGCAATCGTTACCACTTCAGTAGTCTGCACATTAGCACACTTTCTATAGACCTGTGAGATAAACGCTAACAACTATTAACCAAAATCCATTTTTAATAGTAGATAACTTACTAAAGTATAATACAAAACTAACTTGCCGAAGTGATAACGGGGACAAAGGCAGAAGGATTTTAAGGGAAAGCCAATAGTTATTAAAGAAGATAACGGCGTGTTGCCAACCTACAGCTTTGATCGTAAGTCCAATCCAAATTCAATTTGTTTACTTTCAATTTTAATTAAGACAGCTACAATTTCGATTTCAAAAACATAATATGTAAGTGTCTAAGTTTATAAATTTCATTTTCATTTTTCACTAAATAGCTGCTGAACAGACTTAAGTTAATTTTAGCATATTAACAGATTAGCCTTCCGTTCCGATCCGGTGGTAGTTTTTAGAATTATATAGACGCGTTACAAGAATCTTTGTATAGATCTACGTAATAAAAGCTAATTTGATTTAATTTGATTCGAGAAGGACATGAAAACAGCTATTTTCATTCCGTTGTCTCGACCTTTTCAGGGAGAGGTAACTTTAATAAACGACCTTTAAAACGAATACACTCTTCTTGAAGATTTCTAACGGCCAATATAAATAATCAATCCTTATCCAAAACTCACTGTCCAAGATTGATATTTTGATCCATTTTTATGTTATCGCTTGCCAATAACATATCTGTGGACAGGATAAATATGGCAATTACGTATGGGATAGGCCGGCGGATACGCAGCTATCTAGATTGCTTGAAATTTAGATTGAGATTCATTATTAACATTGGCCGTAAGTCGTGTTCACTTAGAACTAACTGGTAGCCCCAGTGGTAACTGGTTCCACAAAGGCGTGGGGAAAGAAATAATTTCAGAATCGCACAGTTGTAGAAATAATGTTGCAGAGTGGTCTGTGTACTTAAAAGAACATTACCAATTTTAATAATGACTACCCCGCAAGGGATTTGGCATGAATGTACCAATTTTAATAGAATTTATGTTTTGAGGGTTTGTCAAAGGAATATTGAAGGTTGATTGTGTTCAGGTTTTATATAAAGGAAGTACAAACTCTACCATCGGATCAATGGTGTACATAACCTTTTCTAAACTTTTAAGAATAAATAAAGCAGCCAAGTGCGAGTCGGGCTCGCCGATAAAGGGTTTCGTAGGAATAGGCGTGTCATATTATAAAAATCCTAGAAAACTGAAATGAATTAGGAAGATCAGTGAATATCAAAGAAATTAAATTATTAAAAAGCTTTATGCCTTATGCTAAACGATTGTACGATTCTTAACTTCAAAGCGCCATCTTTTGACAGAGAGGTGCGACTTATTTTAAGTGTTAGTGTTTCAGTGGTGGTAATTCTGATGTTCACAAACTAAACTTATTTTAGACGCATGCTATCTTTTTCAAATGGAACAAAAACAAAAGAGATGGAACGTTTTAAACATGTCAGATTAGTCCGAACATGTCAAACTGTGATGTTTTTAATCAACGTTTTCCGAATGATCGATAAAACGTCTGAAGAAATGACGTGTACGTTCTGATTTGACAGCACTAAAAGTGTTTTGTCTCTTTCTGTTACTTTCGTTGAAAGAAGACAGCGATAATTTAAAATTAGTTTAGTGAGTGCGCAACAAAATTACCACCAGTACCTATTAAAAAAACTACTAACTAGATCTCGTTCAAACTTATTTTCGTGGGAAGTTTAAATGGCAATGATGTGCATCACATATATTTTTTTAATTTTATCGTTCTCTTACTTTAGAAGTTACAGGGGGTGTGCCAAATGTGTATGTCCCCACTTCACACACACATTTACCACTTTGGAAGTATCTCTTGCGCAAACTACTCAGTTTAAAAAAATAATATTAAAAAACTCGACAACATTTTTGATGACTTATCTATAGATACCCCACTTATGGATTTGATAAAAAAATTGAGTTTTTAGTTGTAAGTAAATTTAAACCCTAAAATTTATTGTTATTTTTCTACTTTGTGTCAAAATCTTAAAACGATTCACAGAATGCATATACTAACCAAGTTTAAACGACATAGATCTTACAGTTTCGGACAAAAGGCTGTGACATACGGACGGACTGACAGATATGACGAATCTGTAAGGGTTTTGTTTTTAACCTTTAGCTACGGAACCCTAGAAACGAACTGGTTCCTTGCAACAGCTAGTAAAAGGTAAGCGTTAGTTGTTACTGACACTGGCATATTGACTGGGTATATGTGGCTATCATCAGATTTGGAGTATCCCATTGTGATTTTCTGATTATTATAAGATAAACCGGCAGCGACCCAACAGGCTACCTTATGGACAAGGGTTTCTGGTAGCCATGGACATCTGCAACATAAGGTTAGTAAAACTATGTGACTTTTTCCATATCCGCTACTGAAATTTACATTGTAATTTGTAACTAATCTCGCCTCATCCAAAATACCAGACAAGGAGGTAGAAACGGATCCTAAACGGTCCCCTGAAGACCTGAACCAATAGACCAGACTGACAGGGAGGGAAGGAAAGGGAGAAAATTCCTTTCCGATTCCATACAGAAAATAATACTCAGGTGAAATTCCAACAATGTCGAAGGTAAAAGGCCATGTTTAACGTCACAATCGCATGCAGATGCTAAATAGGAGCTAGCCTGGTGACCTACATTTGTGAACTGTGTCCTTCGGATAAATAGAAAAATGCCACCATGGAAGTATCGCGATGCCGATCCGACCTAGATATACAAGGAATTTGGAGGGTACTTAATGGGAGATATCTGAACAATCATGTTTTAGCTTATTGCATATCTGAAGAGTGATTGCATATCTTTTGCAGCAGGGCCTGAACCGTGACGTCATTAAAGTCAATACCGTCTACGTCAGACCACGACTTTATTATGCGTGCAATAGATCGTCTCTTCGCGATAATACATTGTATTATTGAAATATTATCGCTCAAAGGCTTCACGGTAAGCAATTATGTCGTATGATCGTTGCTAGGGTTGTCTACTCTTAAAATTAAAGTAAAAAATGCTTTACTCCCAAACCTATCACTTCACTAATCGCACGTACAACTATCGCGTTTTCTTAACATATGAATAAAACGCGACTATATGCAAAAAAATGCACAATGTTCCAATATTTTAAAAAACTTTACTTACCATTCCTGCCTATTCTATTACCTACTCCTGCCGCCATAACGTCACGACGTGTTCCGGTTCGGAGGTAAGGTAGACGGTAAACTTACTTTTGCTCGAGACCTAACATCCCGGCCTTAGATTGGCGACGCACCATTACCAACTTTGGTGTCTCTAGGCGGCGTGAATTTCTTACCACCAGGAAATCCGTCTGCTTGTTTGCCTTCCGATAACATAAAAAAAACCATAGTCATTAACGTTTAGTTTTATTGACTCATTTTTGTTTTGTAATTCGTGCTTTACAAATAATTGTCCTTTATTTTTTTGTAGTTTCGAAATTATAGACACAACAACACTAAGCATAAAATTACCTATTACCTTCTAATACGGAAAGCAGAGAAACATTTGATTATAATATAGGTAATCTTAAACTGGTATTCAGACTTTGCAATAAGTCCGAGCCATACAAATATTATCAAAGTTTATCTGTCGGTTAAGATTGATGTCGATTTACTAATTTAAATCGGGTAAGCATTTACTACATTATACATACAGCCGAAAACGAAGACCGGCGACTTCGTACACGGTAATGCTAGAAATTAAAACCTTATAAACTTTTCATTATTTTTTGTCAGAATTGGCAACATTGTCATAACTAATGGACTAGACCAGTTATAAAAACAAAATTTGTTTTTTTATTATTAAATGTTAATATTTTACCGCCTCTGTGGTCTAGAGCAGGGGTAGGCAAATTACGGCCCGTGGGCCGGATCCGGCCCTTGAGAGGTTTTAATCCGGCCCGCCGAGGGTTTTTTTATAAAAAATATTAACGCCTTTAAAAAATTAGTGGTCGAAATGTTAAAAGAGTAATGAAATTTTAACAATTAAGGTACTGAATCGATACTTCAATCATATATATTGCGTATTTCATATGTAAAGAATTCATATATAGGTTTTATTTTAATAAAGGATTGTGAAATAAAATAAAAAATGCCTTATGTTATCTTTATACAACGTTTTATAATCGTAATATTTACTGCTATTTTTAGGTGTTTTAATAAACCGGCCCGCCACTAGATTTTTTTTAATTTACCAGTTCGCGGTCAAAAGAATTTGCCCACCCCTGGTCTAGAGGTTCTGGTGTTGGACTTGACTGCATGGGGTCCCGGGTTCAAATCCCGGATCGGGCAGCAAAAAGAAAATTTGGGTTTTCCAATTTTGTAATTAAAAAAGTGTTGCTCTTGATTGGATATGTGCCCGGTTGGGTTGGCGATAGGTTTGCCACCTATCAAATTGTGGGACTTAGTGTCTTCGGCTAGTCGTGAGTGCCCTGGTTGTGCCTCTGTCTACCTCTGCAGGGATATGGGTGTGTAGATACTTATAAAGCAAATTTCGTTTAAATATTATATTATAAACATTCTATGTACATACTCGTACTATAAAGACGCTATGGGCTTATTATGACATATTTTTACATTAAATGAGACTTACCCGACTCTGCTCCTCAATAGGCTTTGGAGGTCCATCGTAGTAGCAGTTTTTTGTGTACAAGTCTGTACTAAGCTTGCATTCACCATACCATACACAGTGGCCGTCTGCTGCTGACGCGGTTGGTATCTGAAAAGAACAATCTCGGTTAAATTATCTATTTTTGAAGTGAAATTTCTTTAGAATCGTTGTGATTTCAGACCAGATGCAACGGAAAAACGACAGGTAGGAGACACAAGTACAAAAATGTGTAGGATTATATATATTCATCTTAGTCTTTTGTGGATTTACTTTATTTAGAGATGTAATGTTTGTTTGTTTCATGTTTCTTTCTATGTCTCGTGAGAGAGAGAGAAAGAGAGAGAGAGATTCACTTCTTATCGTGTGTGAATCGCACACACACCTTTTTTTTAATAAGGGAAGAGAAACTCCCGCAGACGATTTTCCGATGTTAAGAGGTAAACATCGCATTGACATACCTAATATGACAATAATGCAGAATATATGAAAATATCGTTGGCTAACTTTTAAACGTCGACTTTCAAACTAACATTCATCCCCTATTTAGTCCCTTTATGGGTTCTAAGTCTCTATAGTTATACATATGTATGCTCAATTTTAGTTCGATCAAAACTGTGCGCTGATAGATCAATCAACCAGTTATCTTTGCCTATATGTATATACAAAGGTAGATAGATCAACAAATGTCCCCGTTCCGTTACTTCGAATATTTAACAACGAATCTAAAATGTCGCAGCTGTGTTTAATAATTCATAACCTCACTGAATTTGAGTGAAATTAATAATGGAATATTTGAATTATGTATCGTTTTCCAAAATACTGAAAGTTTTGACCAGGATGTGACGACCTCATCACAAATACCAAATTCATAATATACTAGAGCTACGCTCAGATGCAAAAACAACGCCTTTCCCGGATCTGCGTCAGATCAGAGAACTTGTGCATTTATCTAGTAGCGCTAGTTGCTGCATTATTGAACCGTCAGAGAAGTGAAAGTTGAAAAAGGCTAGTAGTGGTACTGGTAGGTGATAATCCTGTTTATTGTTTACTAGCTGTTCCGTCAAACTTCATTTCACCCCTTCAGTTTATATATGAGAAAAAATTAAATGTAACTTTTCCTAGTTTCTTCGCATTCGAACGGGATAAAAAGTATCCTATGTCCTTCTCCTGATTCTAAGCAGAATAAAAACAGTATAAATCTAATATATAAAATTCTCGTGTCACGGTGTGTGTGATTAAACTCATCCGAAACGGCGACCGATTCTCATGAAATTTTGTGAGCATGTTGAGTAGGTATGAGAATCGGCCAACATCTATTTTTCATACCCCTAAGTGATGAGGGTGACTCACTTCAATTTTTTTTAGTAAAATCACATTAAAAATATTGCAGAACAAAGTCTGCCGGGTCAGCTAGTATAATTGCCAAATACAAGTTAGTTGTTCTACAGGCGACACGGACGTGTATATATATATAAAAATTAGGAAATAAGTCTGTTAAAAAGAAGCCTTCCTTCCTGCCCACTTCCTTCCTTCGTACTTTTGATTCCAACTTAAACATTAAATTGTACTTGGTACTATTTCGAAAAAATAAATAAACTATACATTCATTTTTACGCATAATATGTTCACTTATTAAGACAGACTCACACATTGCATAGTTCAACTCTACTCAAGTAATTGTAATTAAAGGTACCTACTAAGCAAGCTCTCAAAGCCGTAAACTATTTTTAACTTTCAATTTCAAGGTATTTATTTGTTCGTTAGCATGTCCGCCTTCAGACTATATCATAAAAAAATATTACTACCATAACTCGCGATGCAAAGACGATTTTGGTGTTTTGCTAGACCGTTTTCCAATATATGCCAGTGACAAAGTGTCTACGTAGATGCATATTATTGAACTTAAATTATACATTATTCAGCTCAAGCAAATCAATATAATGTGCGACCATTTTGGTAACCAAATAGCTTTCAAATATCTTATATAAGACACAAGAAACGTTTCGCGGTCGTCATCACTTTATTTATATGGAAAGACTAGCGGCTTTTTTTCTAGTCAGTTAGGCTATCTGTGTATGTTTATCAAGGACAATGTATGATTGTATTTTTTTGCAAATAAGTGCCGTAGTATCGGAGATTATTCAAAAATTTCAAATAATTTATAAACAGTCGAATATTTCAAATATTCCTGACATTCCTGCCTAGATATTAAAACCAAACATTTGATATCTAGACAAACAAGCAGACGGATATCCTGCCAAGAAATAAACATTTGTAATATACATATTCGATAGCGAGCAAGCAAATCGTTCTCTTATTGGTAAATTGTCGCCTACAGACACCACAGATGTTACTGATATCAAGTAGCCGGAATTTCAGGCGGCTTGTGCAGGCCTACCTGCTACTTTACCCTCCAGCATAAAACACAACAATTGCTGCACAAGAGTCTACCACCTAGTTATAGCTGACCGCATTAGATGAGCAGTTAAGTAACCTGAATTACCATCAACAAAGGCCAAAGAGGCTCGAACGTAAGATGTCAAGAGTGCGTTGCTAACTTGAGGCTGGATAATAATGTTTCATTATAAGTATATTGAAGGATACATTGACTTCAGATAAGAGAAATGACGAGGTTATTAATTATTCATTCTATTAATACCGCCATTAATATTCCCGCAAAACATGAATGGGGCGAAATTCTAAAAGCGTCCCGTCCAGTACAAAAGTATCGCGCTCGGATAATTTGTGAACATTGGTTATTTCTCACACAATGAACAAGGTGTGGGAAGTTTATAAATAAGTCTAATGAACTTTTTTAACTTCAAAAAAGGTTTTCAATTCCAGTTTGTCTTTTTAATAAGAGTTGATGACGATGCTATACTTACGTTTTTATACATATTTTTTACATATGGAAAAAACACTTGCACTGTTTTATGTAGTACATTTTTTTTAAAATCATAAATTTTATAATATAATTAGATATTATTTATTAGTTTAGGGCTTGACAACGACTTCAAACCTATTAGTAAATAGCACATATAAATAATATGGACTATATTATAATTAATATTAAATCTTTATTACTTTTTACTTTTTCTTATTTTATTATATTATTAAGTTTAGTTATCCTTATTTAATACTTTTTAGTTTATCGCTGATATGATTTAATTTAATAAAAATATACATCAGGATAGGTGGCAGTAGAAAAAGTGCTCATAGAATAAAAAAAATGGGCCTGCCTGAATCAAATTTTTATTGGACCAATTCGAAACTATTCCGCATGAAACAAAAAAATATTTACGTAAATCGGTTAAGAAACTTCGGAGAAATCTGTATACATAAATAAAAATACCGCCCGAATTGAAAACCTTCTCGTTTCTTTAGACTCGCTTAAAAACTATTTAGTAGATATATAGATATCTACTACTCGTAATACTAGGTACTCGTAAAGTAAATATTTTGTGATAAACTTTGATTAGTAAGGGCTATTCCCTGCAGAAGACTTGGGAAGTATTAAACAAGCCTAAAAAGCCCAATGCGATAGGTCAATGTTGTGAATTTCAAGAGTACCTACAGTCCCTGGCCACATTATTAGACGCATTGCAATATTTCATGTAAAATATGAATTATCGTATGATATAGCGCTGTTTTATTATTGTAAATTTATTTGTTTTTTATTTTTATACTTTGAAATAAATTATCGATATAATTGACATAAATAAAACAGCATTAATTTAGAAAAACATACATTTATTAAGTTTTAAAGAAAAGTTAAACTAATAGTATTAAAAGTCAATATTTAGTTGAGCCTCCTTTAGCAGCTATTAAAGCTTGAATTCTCCGCGGCATACTATCAATGCAAGACTGTACTGTCTCCTGCATTTGAGGATGATGATTCCATACATGAATTATCTTTTCTAGGAGCTGGGTTTTGCTGGTAATTATATCTTTAGCTACTTCTCTTTTCATCAGCTCCCAAACATTTTCGATTGGATTCATGTCAGGACTATTACCTGGCCAATCCAACAAAGGGATATTATTTTCTGACAAAAAAGCTTTAACAGACCGAGCAGTGTGGCAGGGAGCTCCATCTTGCATGAAAATGAATGGTTCCGAATTTGGAAACCATTATCTGAGCTGCGGAATCAACCGATTTTGTAATATGTCTCTGTATTGGTCTTGCCTCATTATTCTTTGACGACGTACAGACGTCCCGTGCCCTTGCCGCTTATGACTGACCAAATCATCACTTTGGTGGGATGCTTAACCGTCAGGATGAGACAATCAGGATGAAACTTTTCGCCATGACGGCGACGCACATATTGAGCTTTATTCTGCAAAATTTCGAATGTGCTTTCATCACTAAAGCAGACCTGTCAAAAATAAGAAAAATATGTAAACTTCATGTTTTTTTTAAATTATTATATGTTTATTTATTTTATTTAACTGAAATTAAATTTCTGTATCTTACCGATCTCCAGAAGTCCACATCTTTGTCTTGCCATTGTTTGGCCCATTTCAGGCGCTTTGCTTTCATTGCTGCTGTCAACTTGGGCTTCCTGGCGGGGCGACAGGCCTTGAAATCTAATGCTATCAATTTTCTACGAGCAGTGCGCTCAGAAACATTTACACTAGCTTCCTGGAGTTGTGATTTTATTACCTTTGTGGTAGCAAACCTGTTTTCTAGGCAAATTTTCTTTAAACATCTCTCTGACCGTGGAGTGAAAATTGGTTTTCTACCACATTTTTTCTTTCTTTTCGGGCTTAATTCCTCCCCTGACTCAATTTTCTTTTTTATACGTCTTACACTAGCTTCAGAAACCTCCAATCTTCGTGAAATTTCTCGGTTTGTAAATGTTTTTGAAACCACGAGGGCCTTTACTTCAGCTTTTTTACGTGGTGAAAGATCGCCTTTTCTGCCCATAATGAAAACAGTAAAATTACTTTTTTAAAACACTGTAAACAAAATTTAGTAGTAACTCAGTAGTATAAAACTTTAAGGGCCACTTGCACGTTCCTAGTTTAAGCATTTAACACTGAGTTAACGTCTAACTCGAGTTAAATCACCTTATATTTGACAGTTTAACTCAATGTCAAATATAACCCGGGAATGTGCAAGTGGCCCTAACAGTTTTATACTACTGTAAACAATCAAAGTCCGTAAGGCTCCAGAAACACGTTCCTACCTGACTCAACTCCGATCGTGACTGATACAGGTTTGTACTTGTTTACGTCAATGTCTCGCTCATGTGTCACTTTGTCAACACAGTGTTCCCATATGTTAAAAATAAATTCAAATTTGTAGTCTACAACAATTCTTTTAAATAAAAACCATTGATATTGTAGTTCAAATCAACCATTATTGCATAAAAACTATGAATAAACATAAAATTATTGAAAAAAATACAGTGCGTCTAATAATCTGGCCAGAGACTGTACCTCAGGCCACCTTACGGTTTCATCATCAGATCAATTCTAAACCATAAAAATTGCACTGAAATCAATGATTTCAAAGGGAAGGATACGCCCGTCAGAACAAATGACATAAAATTTTTCATACAAGCCAAAAACAACGTCATCTAGTAGCCAATATACGCAACGCGATTACGCGCTGCGTACAGAGTATTATGTGACCTTGTACTAACGTATCGAGCGTAATAATTATGATTTATAACAAAATATTTATTTTATTTTTGATTGTCAGAAAACTGAATAGAGCATGTATAGTATTTTTATGTAGCAAAGTTCTTTTCATTGTGCCCGTATAAGACGACTATAATGTACTTTACGAACAGGATTACTAGGTAATATATAATGTAGTAATATTTTTATCATTTATAATTGAAGCTTTTTGTGTAATGGGATCGCTTCAGAAAGCGTATTACTTTAGGTCTTATAAAGGAGGAAGCGTAGCTTGTAACTTGTACGTTTTTAGTAAATGTAGAATTCCTTAAACATAAATTTAAATAAAAATTTTGGTAATAAATTATGTTATCATTAACAGTAAAGTAAAAATAGTTACTGACATAAAATTGAAAACCCTA
>NJDD01008637.1:91806-114708 GCA_002245505.1 Calephelis nemesis
TACACATTTTTTAGCGGAAAATTTGCAAATTAAATAATTTTATTTAGATGTTCGTTGAATTTTTAGATGCGCCAAATGGTTCACTTGTGGATAGGTACCTTATTTCTGAATCCAATACACTGCTGCTAAATCTACAATTGCGTTGACGATCCTTTGAGAATCAGAAATGTTCGTTACAAAATTAAATCCATTGTACTGTTTGACAAAAAAAGTATCTTCACGCCCATATCCCCGAAGAGGTAGGCTGAGGTACAACCAAGGCACCCACGACTAGCCGAAGACACTAAGTCCCACAATGTGATAGGTGGCAAGCCTATCGCACTGTTTGGAGCTACAAATCATTGGAAGGATAAAAACAAACACACCGTCATGCCTTTTCGTCCCAAAAACCTAAAACCTTTATAAAATATCCCAATCGAAAATCTATTGTAGCCATGTGAACGGCGCAGATAACGAGCAAGTAGGTAGGTACCTAGCAATAGTGAAATCAAATCGATAACATCCTAAATTAGTTGATAAAAGATTCGTGGCCCATTCGTTTTTTCAATTAACGCTGCTCCGCTGTTTAGAGCTCAAGTTCATTGCAAGGTCAGGGACGATGTAAGAAGATATTGTCTACACGACCTGCATGCAATGTTTTTATGGGGCGTGCTACATCTATAAAATAAAGGGATTAACAATTGCACATCAATATCTCGAATAGACAATTCAAGATATAAATACGTCTTTGAAATTTTCCGGTGTCATAACTGTCAATTAAAACTGCGTAAAGAAATGGGTTCCATAATTTGAAAGAATGAATCAAAAGATTTGACCACCAGAAGGGCTTTACAAACTTGTAACTACGACGGAAATGTTTCAGACTATCTATGAAGCGCTGTTAGCGCCGACCATTTGAAAGAGTAGACCAATAGCAACAACAAAAACAATAATACCATAAATTAGAATATTAGATCATAAAGTTGAGTCTCAATAATGAGCAAGAGTGCTACTATGTTGCTTGGAGCTTCAGTCTATGGCAAGGCCATATCTGACGTAAAATATCTAGAACCGATGTTATAAAATATCGTTTGAGTTTCGAAATCAGAATACATATTTTAATCCCATAAAGTATACAACGTACTTCAGCACATCAACATACATATAAAATTACCACCAGCCACTAGATCGGAATCGCGTCCACACTGAAAAGATCTCAGATTCTGCCCACATTCCCTGTATCGCAAACATAAATTGCAAGAACTGTATTATATCTTAAAGAAGATTTCAAAATATTACATTATCCAGCAATAAACAGGTCATGTAACTCATGTATTTATTTGAAAACTTATTTTAAAGGGAATTAGGACAAAAACAGGTTTAACCAAAGTGACCAACGAGCCTATGTAGTGTTGATAGTATGTTGACTTTTTGAGTGTTGGCAGGTGAAATCTGACGCTGTTATATTTTTAACTTTTACGTTAGGTACCTTAATTTATACCAGAAACTTTACCTTTAACATTACCTTTCCTCCAACACATGGGTTAAAATTGAGATATAGAAATTTTTGGGTCTGGAATGATGATTCATACCACCATTTCATAGCACCCTTGTAAAGTAGCCTCCACAATACAGCAGGACTTTTTCTTGTATTAATACAAGAAAAAGTCCTAATTAGGATCTACCAAAACATTGGTGAAATGCAGCTCTATTTTTTAACTATTTACCGTGTGATTTCAAATTAGTTGGTTTAAAATCCACATATTTTTGAAATTGACACTGTCTATTTTATGTTTAACTAGCTTCCCGCCCTGGCTTCGTGCGAGTATTAAAACCGCATCAAATCCAATGCATAGTTTTAAAGATTTAAGCATACATAGGGACAGAGAATGCATCTTTGTTTTATACTATGTAGTGAAGTATCACTTAATATACAGAAATGATTAAAATTATTGTTAATAATAAAATATTTACGAAATTTTGAAACATTCTAGGACAGTTTCAATATAGCATCATTCTACAAGCTGCAGTTTAATGTGACCTTTTTGTAAGTTAATGAGTGAAAAACCTTGTAACTAAATTTCAAAGCAGTTATCCTTATCTACCAAATAAATTTTTGGAGTGTACATATCATGTAACTTCTGAAACAATACAATCTCCTGGTGGTAAAAACAACTGTAGCCCATAGACACCATACATTTTGAAAGTGCATCACTGTCTCATGGATGAGGTAAAAGTATCTTCATGCCTGTATCCCTGAAGAGGGCAGAGGCACAACAGTTGACGCTAAGGTAAACGGAGGGGGAATATTATGGTCATAGTAACTCTTAAAATAGGTATCTAGGATCACTTCATTGTGTCTAAATTGATTTGTCTTAAATGAATATTTTATCAACCTTAAAGTAATTAATAAAGTTTTTTTTTGTTAGAATCTTATAAATATATACTAGAATCTTATAATTTATATACTGGCTGCACACAATGTGTCTGTTGGACAATTGCACTTAAATGGTTATAATTGCTGCTAATATGTTTTATTAAACTACAGTACCATTTCAATTGGTTCTGGATGAGGGTCTTGATTGCTTCAATTGATGCTCGAGGATTGAAATGTTGGCAATAGTTACTGTTTATATGATGTAAATATATACTTATGTAAATCTAGCTTGTAACAAAAATATATTTTTTGTTAAAAAATATTTTAGGTAACTATACAAAAGTAATCTTATGCATGATAAATGAATAGAGATAAGAGTGCTATGGAAAGCCTAGTTTCGCGTTCGCAGACAGTAAGATCAGAGAGAGAGAGAGAGAGTGGGATTGAAAGAAAGTGTAGTTGTAAAAATAAGAAAGGGAATGCTCTGGTGGTTTGGTGACATGGAAAAAATTGTTGATGAAAGAATGACAAAACTGATACACAATGTGACTCCATAATTTTTCCTTTTATCTAAACCTTAATCTCACAAAAGGTGTGAAATTAAAAAATATATCAAACCTAATGTTGTTTAAGCACTTGAGAAAACACTGTTATTATCATATTATGTATATATATGTATATAGATGTTCATAACAATAACCACATCAATTTTCTTTTAAATTTATTTACTGACTAGCACTTGCTTCACTTCGGTTTTTCAAGAATAAAAAAAGGGGGAATGCAGTAAGCACGCATGTCTTTGCTACGCTTCAACGATATTTAATTTTGCGCCCAGAGATTTTAACTTTTTGATAACTCATTAGTTGTTAATTTTTTTCCAAAAGGATAAAAGGCAATTTTGATCTTAAATACATGCATAATATATCTAACAGATTTATTTGATTAAGGGTTAATACTGTATTGTTAAAAATATGTTCTAACGTAACCCTTTATTTTACTGTTTTAAGTAAAGGCAAAAAATGGTTATTGTGAGTTATTCTTTAAAGATAGACTTATACCACCGTTTACTTTTTTTGAGATCTATCGAAGAGGAAAAATCCTACCATACATTGTTTTGTTAAAACTCAAAAGGTTTTGGCAGCATTTTTGAGGAAAGGCTTATTTTTTGCCGATATATTGAACTAATATCGTTGTATTATATCGCCTCTGTGGTCTAGCGGTTCAGTTGTTGGACTTGACTGCATGAGGTCCCGGGTTCGAATCCCTGGTCGGGCAACAAAAAGAAAATTGGGTTTTTCCAATTTTCTAATAAAAAAAATGTTGCTCGGGATAGGATATGTGCCCGGTTGACGATAGGCTTGCCACCTATCACATTGTGGGACTTGTATCTTCGGCTAGTCGTGGGTGCCCTGGTTGTGCCTCTGCCTACCTCTTCGGGGAAATGGGCGTGAAGATACTTTTTTTTTTAATATCGTTGTAATATTGTTGGTTTGTACAAAACATAAACTTACTATATACACTTAAACCTTCCTCAAGAATTGTCCTTTCTATTGTTGAAAACCGAATCAAAATCCGTCCAGTACTTTTCGAGTAAATCGCGAACAGACAGACGCGGCGGGCGACTTTCTTTTATAACATATATTGATAAACACAAAATATAATATTAGGTTGGAGCAGCATTTAATAACCACAAAGGTTTGTAAAGAAATGTCATTTTATATCTATGTCTAGTTATTTTTCATTTATTTATCTTTTTGTTTTGTAGAAAGATCAAAAATGAAGTATGTGTCACTATTATGAGATATAAACCTATTCCTAAATTCTTACACATAACTACTTTTCCATACTACCTATTCAAGAAATACAACTTTAATATATATTTAATACTAGCTGCGCCCCGCGGTTTCACCCGCGTAAGTCCCAATCCCGCGGGAACTCCGGGATAAAAAATAGCCTACCTAGTAGTAAAAAATAGCCTAAATAGTAGTCTTCAGCTACCTACATACATAATTTCATCGTAATCGGGTTTGTAGTTTTTGCGTGAAAGAGTAACAAACATCCATACATCCATACATACAAACTTTCGCATTTATAATATTAATAGGATTTTTTTTTAGGTTGCGGTCTGGACACATTCCCCTAAATAAGTTTGCTTTTCTGATGGAAAAGAAAATGTCACCAAATTGTGAACTATGTGATAAACAGGAAGACGTGCAACATATTTTGGCGGAGTGCGACCGTAACGCAGCTAAAAGGGAACAATTTTTGGCTTTTTATAATAAAAATAATAAAGAGTTATAGTATAGGTATGTTTAATAGTGTTTTGGCTGACCCCTCATCGGGCGCAGCTAAGATACCGTACACATTCCTATCCAATATGTGATTAGTAAATTATATGTTAGATTTAAGTTATTAGAATAAGCGTTTATAAGATTGTCATTTTCACTGTGTGAAAAAAATCTCTAAATAAAGATTTAAAAAAAAAAAAAGGATTTTTTTCTGTCAAAGATTTTCTCAAACTAGCCGACAGATTGTTAATAAGCCGTGAAAGTAAATAATGAAAAGAAATAAGAGGATAACAGATAAGAGGGATTGTGTAATTAGATGAATAATAAATAACATAATTAGAAGTTGTACAGTATATTTGAATGTTTTGCAAACTACTTTAAATGTATAAAATTTCACTACAATCAAGATAAAACTGGATAGAACAATGGTTGCTTATCAGAAGAAATATCCTAAATATTTGTATTTAACTTATCAAATATTGGTTTATATAATACAGTCAAAACCGTTTACGGCGACATCATTTAGACTAACATACCGGTTAAATTGACCAAAATCAAAGGTCCTGGCTGTATGTTATATGACCGCCTTATCGAAAACATTGGTTTTTACGACATTGTTTACTACGACATACCACATTAAGCGACCACATTAGGTTAATGTTTTCGAAGAATTATATCTGCAGAACGACCAGCTGAGCTGTATTGTAAACAATTTGAATAGGTAAATGTATCCACATCTGGCACAGTATATACTCCTAATAGTCAATGGCTATTATCATAAAAGTAAACAAAGTTTAGGGTCTTTTGCAATTCTTAGAATTTGTTTCTAAGACACATGCATGCCTTAGCCTCAAGGCCCGCTTCGTCATATCTCTTAAGTCAGTTTGTTACTTATCTTTACACAATACGCACCAAAACATATTGTTGAGTTAACTGTGAAAATTGTAACATGTCGCAAAAAAGAAAACAAATCAATATCGAAGAAAATTCACGTATTATTTCAAAGCTAGAGAAAGGAATTCCAAACAAAGACCTGGCCAAAGAAAACTAAATAACGCATGTTTATACAGTAAGTGTTAAAAATAAACGTAATATGATTTCATTTCTAAGTTACTTCATTCAGTTCAATGCTTTAAAAATTCAGGGGTGACAAACTACACAGTTCTAAGAAATACTTAGAAATCCTATAACTAGTACCATAAAATGCCTCTGTGGTCGAGCGGCCCGGATGTTGGACTTGGTTGGTTGGTGTGTTGTACTGCATAAGGTCTCGGGTTCGAATTCTGGGTTGGCCAACAAAAAGAAAATTGGATATTTCCAATTTTCTAATAAAAAAAAATGTTGGTTGGGATTGAAAACGTGCCCGGTTAGCGACAGGCTTGCCACCTATAACATTATGGGACTTAGTATCTTCGGCTAGTTGTGGGTGCCCTGGTTGTGCCTCTGCCTACTTCTTCGGGGATATGGGCGTAAAGGTACTTTAAAATGCTACTTCTATAAATTCAAATCTGAAACCTAGGTATATGCAAAAAGAATTATTGTTTTAAAATAGGCAAGTACAGATCAAATTTGCCTCACTGATTTTTTATACAGGGACAAGCCAAACTTCTGATGCAAAGAAGTATGCCTTTCGTGCATAAAACAAATGTGTCAATTATGGTGCATGTTGCATTGACTACCTGAGACTGAGTAAGTACAGCTAAGTAAGCTGTTGTTTTGAGCTCTAAAATAAAGCACATCACTTACTTAGTTAACAAAGTTGACCATTTAAGAACAAAGAGTGTTTTTTTTTTAATTTTACAAAGATGTGAGATGGCAGCAGGGCAGGTTTAAACACATTGTAACTTTTGAACTTGAGAAGAGTCTATAAATCATAAATGAATTGGTCCAAATAATAAAATAGCAGCTATAACAAATAATACTAAATACAACTTATCACTTTTATTCATATTTTCATCCCAAAAGCGCTTTAAAAATCACACTGGTAAAATAACAAAGTGTAAAATCTAGGAATAAAAAAAATCTGTGAAAGTTTTTTCTAACATGAAATCATGGTAATCCTACTCGAAGGCGTAGTTGTTTCATTAATGTGTAAATGTTATTTTGCAAGGCAAACATAATTTAGTACCTACATTATATGACTGTTTTCGTAAAGGTCTCCGTAGCACAACGATTAAATAACAAATCTGACAACAAATGAAATCGTTTCACTTACGTGTTCCGACAGTAGTATTAAAACAAGAGCTCCAACAAAAAATTTTAGAAATCTTTGTAATATGATTTCCTTAAAGCCAGCCATTATTGTCCACAAAAGTACACAACTTATTAATAATACTTTACACTTCGGTCATATCATAATTATATTGCAAATTAATTAGTTTTTGTAAACCAACGCAAAATTCAAGCTGGTTTACCAATACGCACTTTCTGTCCCCGTTCATGAACTGAATTTTATTTCACATCACAGATTGATATAGGTAAATGTACACTAAGGAAAGAGGATTATTAATACTCTTTGTCGAGGGAAGGAACATATCTCTCTTGTAAAAACATGGAACCACTCTAAACTCTAAACAAGTACACTCCAGCGCCGTTGCGGATTCACAAGGTGAACTATTACAAGCGCGGGAATTTTAAATTTTCAGATTACAGAAAGTACCGCATCTTGCTATTAAATTAGCTAACAGGAAGATCTATGAACTTGAACTAAATTTGAATCCTGACTCAATAAAACTGCAAGCAAACTAGATTTTTTTTACATTTTCATTACGTCATTTTACATAGATCATACCGAAAGTTTTTGTGATGTAACTATAAAAGGTCTTTTCAAATTAGTGCAGGATATTTTACCTGGACATTCTGGATGTATAACTAAATCAGTAAAAAAATTAAAAAAATCGGACTTAAAATAAATTAATTACAGAATTTTTAAGAATTCATATTCAATTGCGCAAGTTCAATGACCGTCACCTGCGAGACGGCCGACACCACGTGACACCTAGATACGATAGCTGTAGGTATGGCGCGTGTGCGTGTGTGGTTATTGCGTGTCCTATCCCAAAGATAGGCTTTGCACTGTTTGATCATAAAAAACTAGTGAATGTAGGCATGTGGTAAAGATAAAAATCAGTCTTAGGTATGTACCTAACTACAAAAATGATTTACGTACCTACCTATTCACATTATTTAGATCCATATTTAAACATATCCACCATTGTAGGCACTCAATGCAAAACTTAGTACGGTTGTTGATGTGTCTTTGAGTATTGTTAGTAGGTTACTATTTTCCTATAACTTTTTAAGGCAAGGTCAGTTAAATTGTAAGGTTCACTTTCATCGTCCTACCCACGTGAAGAAGTCGGGAGGCGTCAGGTCAGATCAGGTGATCACACTAACCACCCTCTATTCAATTTTCACCATTGGAAAGGTACTCATGAACACTTCGCGAAAAATAAACGCAAACACAGACAAAAACATGACACACCCTAAACGCGATCAAACATCAACTGATTTGAAAAATGACTGTAGAAATAATAATTTGTAAGGAGCGCCCCCGCGCGGGGCGGGAGTCAACGACGGACGATCGAAGCTGCAAGCGCATCGATACATAGCTATCCTTGATCAGAACTTACAACTATGATTTTTTATAACTTAGAAACAGCTTATATTTTATTATTTTATAAATAGCCTACCGGTTTCGCTTTTTACAGCATCATCAGGGCTAGAACTTAAATTACTGCTATTTATAAAATAATAAAATATAAGTGATACGTAAAACAGTACAAGTGTTTCTTTATTTAAAAATATGAATATTTGGAAGTTTTACCAAGCGCCGACGATGGAAAATATCAAATATATTAGAAACAGCTGTTATTCTCTCGTCTAACTAAAATACTGGACCGAGATATTTGTACTGTGTGATTGTAAAGTTTTTTAACTGATTAAAATTTCGATAAAACAAAAACATTAAGGGTTTTTAGCAATTTCACAGATAATAGTACATTACATAATAGGTACCTAGTAGCCTGTAGGTACAAATAAACATTAAGTAGCAAGATACTCCGTAGTGACAATTCACGCGGCAGCCGTGAGACAATCAGCTGCTTTCCGTCCGTTGCGTCAGAGTCCGTTGCATCCATGCGATATTGCGAGAATTATTTTGTGTAATATTTTATTTTTCGTTTTAGATTTTTTATTATTATTTTTTATGTTTCCAGACACGCATTGCGAGTCCGTGGTTAAAATATCGTTAACTAATTTGAGAAAGCCCTGTATAAATGTCAAAAAAAAAAAAAACTACCGCAGGATGAAACGTGCTACTTACCTTAATAATTAAAATTGTTAACAAATGTAATAATCAAACACCGAAACAAAATAAAAAAAAATAAGAAATATATGTATGTATACAGTTATTTGTTTTCACAATAGTGAATATTTTTATGGTTTATTTAATTTTAAAATTAGTATTGGTCACCCATACGCATTCTCACATTCAATGATATTAACCTTTGAATTCATTTGTCCAAATACAAGATAAACAAGGTTGGTATTAGACCAATAAATTTAAGTTTGGGTTAGAACAATTCGTGTAATTTTTAACATACTTATCTTCATGCTAAAGGCAGGCAGGCAGAGTGTATCGAGTAAATAAAGTTAAGATCATTACAGACCTGCCTGACCTCATCCACACTCGTTATCGTTTTCATACAAACACGATGGTTTCGGAGACCCTTGGCACAACCTTCCAAAAAAACCAGAAAAAAAATTGGATTTCAGGCTAGGTCTTCCCGGGTACTACCATTTCATTCAAACTGACTAATATCTGCTTTGCCAATCTTACATCTGTCATTCTTTCCACGTTACCTAACTAGTTCATACTCTTTCTCATTTCTTGCTTTATCTTTTAATCAGTAAAAAAGCAACCGACAAACAAACGCATAAACCTTAACATCAAAAGTTATTATTTTTCGCACACTTGTTATAGATTAATGTTTAATTTAAATTAAAATGTCCTCGTGTTGGTCCAAGTTCTTTGTAAAGAATAAAACATCTAACGTTAAATTGGTTATAAGGCTACCAAAAAGACCATTGGTTGTAGAATGCTGTGTGGCAACTAACTTAGGTAAAGTTTTACCGCATTGCTTATTTCTGCAATAATATTAGGTTTAAAGAATTCATTTCTCATACAAAACAAAAAGTTTCACTTAAAATGAAATACTAAACAAACATATCATACAAAAAGTTAAATTGGTGTCTATGGAGCATTCATTACAAAAAAAACATCTCAAATCACAGTGTAGGTCTACACAATAGGTATTTTTTTTAACTCATTTTTATATCCATTTATCGAAACATTTTTTTTATATAATTCGGTAAGTTATTATATAATTGTACTCCCTGAAACAATATAGTTTTTTTTTCCATAGCTCGTTCGCATTTTAGGTAGCTGGATTTTATATTTATTTCTCAAAAAATGGGTCGGACTTTTTACTTGCAAAGTCAAATTTGATTGGATTAAGTTATCAGTAATTTTTTTTATAAGTACACATGTATGACTTATTTTGAATAGTTTAGTTTTTGTGTATAATTTGGTAGTAGGCATAAGGAAGGGATAATTATACAACACTTTGATAATTTTGTTTTGCATTCTTTGCAATGGGTATAAGTATACTGCCGCAGCGGAGCCCCATATTTGTATTAGATATTCAAAATGCGATTTAACTAGGGAATTGCAAATAATGGGACGTATTTTATTAGGAATACAGTTTGATATTTTTCGCAACGCACCCAATGTTCACGACAGTTTTGTTCGGACATGTTCAATGTGTGTTTTCCTTGTGAGTTTATCATCTATCCATAAGCCGAGATATTTTTTGTCGTGTGATTTTTTTATAATTTCCCCATTTATGGTAAGAGGTTTTAAGTCCGGTATAGTTTTATTCTTTGCTGCAAAAATCAAGAAAGAAGTTTTTGTAGTATTAACTGTTAATAAGTTACTTTTTAGCCATTCGCTTCTTACATCGAGGTCTTTTTGAGCGTCATTTACAATACTTTCAATAGATTTGTCGAAATAAAATAAAGATGTGTCGTCCGCATATAACGTGAGATGGCCCGTCAATCCTATGTTATTTATATTATTTACGTACAGTAGAAAATACAATGGACCGATTATTAATCCCTGGGGTATACCATACGTTATGTTACGGGTGGAACTTACAAAATTATCCATTTTAACAACTTGTTTCCTATTTTGGAGACACGATTCGAACATTTTTAACGCTATATCTGTAACACCTATGTTATTTAACTTTTGCAAGAGCTTTTTACGGCTAACTGTGTCAAAAGCTTTTTTAAGTCAATAAAGATTCCGACTGCAAAGTTTTTTTTTATCGACCCATCTTTTTTTTCGTAATAAGGTCTGTTGCTGCAGTCAGGGTACTAGATTTAGGACGAAAACCGTACTGCTGTTCAATTAATATATTTTTTTCCGTTAAATATGTATGTAAGCGGTTTTACTGTGCTCGTTCAAATACCTTCGACATGACTGGTAAGACAGATACAGGTCTATAATTGCTAGGGTCAGTTCTATTCCCAGATTTGTAAATAGGACCTTCGCAATTTTTAACGCTTCAGGAAAAACTCCGTGAAGTAAACAAGCATTTATACAGTCTGTTATTTTTTTTTAGAATTATACTTTTTAGACATTTAATAGCTTTGGTAGTGATTACATCCATACCCGTGCTTGTATTACTATCTAGGTTATCAATTATTTTTCCTATTTGCTCTAACGTACAAGGTGAGAAGTTGCTAAGCAATTTTTCGTGAACATAATTATTTGAGAACATAAAGATATTACCAGTATTTTGATGGTAGGTACTAGGTATCTTGTTGGCTAAATCTGCGCCTATTGATGAGAAAAAGCTATTAAATAATTCACATATTTCGCCACCGTCTGTAATATGCTTAGACTTAAGTATTAGTTTCGGAGGAGTACAACTATAATTTAATTTATTTATAGCTAATTTGTTAATTACTTCCCAGGTCTTGCTGGAATCGTTACAAGTGTTACGAAACAAGTTAAAAAAATAGTTTCACTTGCAAGATTTAATTAGAGATTTTACACGCCGTTGTTCATTAATAAAAGCTTTTTTTTAAATTTTCGTCCAATGGGTTAGCTTTTCTCAGATGACACAGAATATTTCTCGTATTTATTGAGTTAATAATATCTTTATTTGTCCAGTCTCTTTGTGGCGGGTTAAGTATTTTATTTTTAGTTATCTTGCTACATTCTACTAATCTTGTAACGAATTTTTCCAGGTTTTCGTACTTATATTCTTTGTTTAAATAAATTGCATTTTTAGCACAGTCATATAATTGTTTGTAATCTAAAGCTTTGTATTGTATCATTTTGTTTTTGATTGGCATCAAACTACTAATCTCAAGATAAATTTGCTTGTGGTCTGATAACGCAGAATTTATTATGGAAATACTAAAAGTATGATTACTTACGTTTGTACATATATGATCAAGTATAGTGTTTGTCGTACTGGTTACTCGTGTACTGTGCTCTCTGTTGATTTTATTTAATATTTCGTATCCATTTTCTCTTATTTCATTCATGTACTGTGAGGTATGACTATTTTTAATCAGCAAATCGATATTATAGTCACCGAAAACCATGGATCTCTTACGTCGTTCTAACTGTGACGAAAATGTGTCTAAAAAACTTTTTAAATTTGTGTCACCTGGCTTATATATAGCTCTAATATTTACCGACAGTTTTTCTATAGAAATCTATAAGTAATGATTAACATTCTCACACAAATCTTCAGTTATGTCGTATTTTATACTGTCGTGGACATAAATCGAAATACCGCCACCTTTACTGTCCTTTCTAAAGTTGTAAATATGTCTATAATTTTGAAGTTGCTATAATTTTGCGTCGCTTTCGGATGTAATCCAAGTTTCCGTAAATATCAACAGATGTGTGATCATAGGTATAGTTTTTATTGTATATTTTATTTCGTCAAATTTGCCAGCTCTCCGTATACTACGTAGGTTTGCATAAAAAAATCTTAATGAAGAGGAATGTAATGGAATACTTTCGTATTTTTGTACTAAATGGTGACTTAACCTACTTAATTGATCTGTAAGTAATTATTTTTCAGGGGAGCTGTTACAGGTTTTTTTTGATTGATTATATCTTTGATTATTGTAGGCCTACCTTTAATATATTTAATTATCAGATCTTTTTCGCCATTTTCCTGTCGAGTCTTCAGTTCTTTTTTCAAGGATTGTAAATAAAGCGCTTGGGACGGGGTTTGGTCGAACTAAATTTTAATATTCTCTGGGAGTTTAGCCTTATTCTTTAAAAGAGATTTTGAGTCCTCGCTGTTAGTAAAAAAAGCTTTAATCGATCTATTTCTGTTTCGAATGTATTTACCCAACCTTACGCACTTAAATGGCAATGGACAATTATCATTAATTGATTTAAATAGCTTATAGACTTCATTATTATCATAAATACGTCTGGCATTGTAGTCCTTGTCATTTTTTTTCGAAATACCCACAATCACAACGTTTTTATCACGGTTATATCGGTCCTTAAGTTCTAAGACGATGTCTTCTTGTACAAGCGTTGGCGATTTACTCAGAGTGTTAAAATAATCTTGTTTTTTCAGCTGAGATATTTCACTTTCTATTTGTTTAATTTTTTCTTCAGTAATAGTGTTAGTTGTTTTGATGTTTTGGATTTCATTATCAATAAAAATAAATTGTTCGGTTAAATTTTCAGACGCTGTCTTAGTTGCTTTTACTTCAGTTTTAATTTCAGGTATTTCTTCGCGTATTTGTGATAGGTTTTCGTTTTGAGTTTTTACCGAAATCCTCTAAAAATTTCAATATATCACTTCGAAAATTTGCAAGTCCAGAATGATACACCTGTGCTTCAGTACGTTCCTTGCGTTTCCTCGGATATATTAGCACATTGTCAAATTCACCGTAGGTAGATAAGTTGGGTACAGAACCGCTTGTGCTTTTGCTTCCGCTTATTAACATGCTACCAGGCGGTGTTCTTTGCAGGTTCATTGTGTGGGCGTGGCGTTGTCGTATGCGTTGGTGCGAGTAGTACCGATATATATGTCGGAGACTCGAGTGCAAGCGATCTGCGTACACGACACGTTACGACTGCTATTCGTGTGTAGCAACAACGTAGTAAGCAAAAGTCCGTACGATAATGTGAATTGAATTTTATGGTAAAGTTCACTAGATTATTGTTAATGACAATATTTACTCAGATTAAATTATTTTACGATGTTCACTGTGACACGTCTGCTTCTGTCCGCACCAGAGACGAAAGTTTATTTTATATTAGGTTCTATATTAAGTGATTGATCCTGTCTTCCAGTCTATTCTTTTGATGATGGTGTTATGAATTAATCTGATGAATTTGCGCGTCATAAATAACAACATATTTTCTTAAATTGAAGATATGTGTGATTCTGCGTGTGTGAACTCACAAACAAACTGACTACCAAACAAGAATCTTAGGAAAAACATTTGCAGTAATCGTTTTCTCGAAAATGTTCATTGACATAACTAACATATAGCCTTTAATAATACGCATATACACGTAAATATAGCGCGCAATAATGAACGTGATAATAAGCAATGCTACCTGTATACACTCCACTGTTCAATACACCTTACTGTTCAATATGAAACAGAGAAAGAGCTTAAGGTATCATGCCCATCATCTTGATGCGTGGCGATCTACAACTGTGCGATTCCGAATACATTTTTGACCCCGTATAACACCTTTGTGGAATCAGTTACCGAGGACGGTATTCCCAAACAAATGTGACATAGGGACCTTCAGGAAAAGAGCGTACTCATTCCTTAAAGATCTGCAACGCATTTATGATGCTCCTAGTGTTGCGGATGTCCGTGGGCGGAGGTGATCACTTTCCATGAGGAGACCCACTTGCTTGTTTGCCTCCTCTTCTATAAAAGAAAACATGCGCACGCCGCACAGCTTACAGCAAAAAGTGTCGTTACAACTTTTCGTGAGATTTTTTTCCGTCCTTCCACAACGCGACCATCGTGAACTTAACATGCAAAACTCTAAAAAATCTGTTTCTGTTATAGGAATGGGTTTCAAATCGTTTGTACCTGATTGTACCAACTTTTTTTCGTTTGTAATTCAAAAGTTCAAGGGGGCCCAATATTTCTAAATCGTTTGGAGCTGATTCTATCAACATTTTTTTCGTTTTTTCCTCAATTGCTAAAGGAAAATTTTGCATGGGGCCCATGCAAAATTCTTGAAAACTAATTATTTTTTAAGAATCAGAATCTAAGTAATCTTTATTCACATGAACCATACAAGTGGTATTTGTGCGCGTCGACATTTTTTTTAAACTACCATCGGATCGGAATCGCGGTCTCACACGGATTTATCGGAATCAGTTTAATATCGTATGTAATTAATTGTTTTAATTTGAATCTCAATAGTTTAAGGCCCTATTTGGCCCGAACAGGGCAATGCTGAATTCTGAAAATTGTCGAAGTGAATGAAAACTGCGGTTCAGGTCCACCTACAGGTATTCGTTTTAAATTTAACATTGCCTCAATGGTGAAAATGTAAGTGAAAACCCAAGTCTAGGTCTCCCGTAAGGCAATTCACCCAAATTTGTCGTTTGTACCTCAAAGGAATGGCCACTGGGCTCAAAATCATGTTTCAAGATTTTTGAAACTTTCGAGGCTTATACCTTGGTCAAATCGTGCATGCTATTGTCTGGGTGAGTGGAAAAAGTAAAAGGATTTCCTCTCACTCACTCACAACTTTGGAAATGACAACTAAGGCTGCATGGCTAAAAGCTTATGCCTATTCTTTCCCAAATTATTCTGTCATATTTCCAGCGTTGCCACCTTAATGGTTTTTTCACTAGCTTTGGTGAATTTTTGGTATGAAACATAATATTCTGTTTTTGATTTTTTATATGGTGACCATTAAGTTACAGGGTGGTAAAACAGAATCGCTTTCCGTCTATTTCTCTCTCTCGTTTTTCCTAACACCTTTCTACAAACACTACATTAACATTGTTTTTAAAATTAACATCAGATGACAATGGTTCCGAACTTTATGAGTCACATCATGAAGCTGAAAAAATGATAATATTGCGAGTGATATGATAGATATTACACAGTTAATATAAATAAATACAGCAAGAATCATATAATTTTTCCTATGGAATACAAGATAAGGGTTGTTATGAAGATAGTGCTGATTAATTTTTTTATAACAAATTGAAATTTTTTATAAAAAAATCTGATTTCCCATTATCGTTAAATCGAAGCAATTTTGTCAAACTTTCGAACCGGACACTCTTATTTTTTGTACTATCGACTTAGCGATATAAGGACTGTGCCGTGTTTTCGTAAGCTAAGCTCGCACCAGCAAACTTTGTTGCCGCGACCCGCGATTCCATGTGTATCTCTTTCTTTCATGGTACTACTAGCGGCTTTTTCCATTCCATTCCATGTGTATCACTTACTCGCGGCTTCGCCCACGTATTTTTAGTTATTTAACATTTAGTTTTTAAAAAGTAGTCGTAAGAATAAAAATAATTTTAGCTGCTATTGGATATGAGCCCGGTTAGCGATAGTCTTGCCACCTTTTGTACTATTGTACTACGCGTCCCGCGCGGTCGTTAGGCTATAGTGTTATTTTAAAAAAAAATTCAATCGAATGATGTAAGAGGCAATTTAGTTTTAAATTAAATACTTAATAACGCATTTATTTGGATAGAGATTAATATCATGTTAATAAAAAAACATATCAAATAACACACAATTTTTTGAAGTTATACTTCTTTTGGCGCGTTAGGAAAAAATTGTGAGGGTAAATTTTTACGATGCGCGCGCACACCGTCACGAAAAACCGATATGATGAAGTTAGCTATAGATAACATTTTAGTTTTTCAAAAAAAGGTACCAACAAAGTAAAAGTAAGGACATCTACTTATGTTTGCGTGAGAACTGACAACTGTATTCACAATATTTCTTTATTTCTATGGTTAGTGTCATTTTGTCTACAAATGTAAAATATGGCAAAAGATAAAATTTTTAAAAAGATTTTTATCTTATTACGCCGAAGAAGTATAACTTCTAACGCGTGTACATAAGTACACACACATTTTTTTTCCAAACCAATTTGGTTAGCATAAAAAGGTTATGGTGGGCTAACCTTCAGAGATAGAAATATGTTGTCGCTAGTTTTGTTTAGAAATTTTAAAGGGGAAGAATTCTACCATACTTGATTTTTGCAAAACTTTAATCGTTTACGCAGTGCACGCAGCGGAAGCTTTTATTAGGGAAAAAATATTTTCCGATTTTGAAATATTTTTCATTGCTACTCCGTTCCTATTGGTCTTAGCGTGACGTTTTATAGCCTATAGCCTTCCTCGATAAATGGGCTATCTAACAATAAGAATTTTTCAAATCAAACCAGAAGATCCTGATATTGGGGCGTTCAAACAAAAAACTCTTCAGTTTTATAATATTAGTAAGTATAGATTGTAGTAAATATCTTCTAACATGTTCATTGAAATTAAGTGGTGTCGAAAACAATTTTGTTCACAATAAAATAATCTTAATAAACAACACATTTATTTGGATAAAGGTTAATATTATTACGTTGATACAACTCTTAACAAATACTTAATGCATTAATTTCGACCAAATTTGATTACCATAAAAACAGTTCACACTCACAATAGACAGATACTGTTGCAGACATTTTTTTTAGATCATTTCAAGGGAAATAACTCTTTGACACATATATTTTTGGTATCTTGAACTATTTTCGCAGCGCATGCAACAATAGCCCTCAAGCATGAATAATTTTCCCCGTTTTTTTAACATTTTCCGTTATTTCTTCGCTCCTAATAGTCGCAGCGTGATGTTATATAGTCTAAAGCCGTCCTCGATAAAAAGTCTATTCGAGGAGTTTCAAAAAATGAGCACAACAGTCAAAAAATATGCTTTAAAATTTCACATCCATGTATTGTAATATTTTTAATGGGATTCGAAAGCAAATCTTTTCTTGGTTTAGAAATATAACTTTGTTTTTGATTATTTGTATCAATTAATGGAAAAAAATATAAAATAAGACAACAAGTGTGATTAATTTGTCAGTTTTGTTACTATATTCAATATCCAAAATAAATGAAACTATAAAAGGTTTTCGAAAACCTAAAATATCTTTAGGAACAATATGGTCTTTTGCTATGTGTATTTAATGAAATCAAGTTTATAAAATCAATAAAACTTGCAAAAAGATGAAATTTTGTTCAGGTTTGTTACGAAATGACCAAAAACAAGATTTCTTTTTCATGTTACTAATGAAATATTATTGTTAGCCTTTCAAGAACTAAATCAGCTAATCGTAAATGTGTTTTCATTTGAATAAATGCAGTTTTACTTTAAAAATTTAGTGGATAATTTTATGAGTACCTAGTATCGAATATTTCTGGTAAATAAACACATCAAGACTGTCTAGGGATATTTTTAATTTACTTAATTATCTCAAAATTTATTGATGATAACATCTAGCATGTACATATTTTTATAAAACCTCTTTGAACTTATTGTTTTGGGTTTTTTATGTAACAATTTTAGATTGAAATAAAAAAAACGTAAAGTAATGGTAAAACAAACAATGAATGTTTTTCTCAAGAAACTGTGAAAAATAAGGAACTTTAAATATTTATGTGATAAGTAAGTAGTCTGTAAACCCACCCATGACATTTATAATGGTCCTGTAGCGATTTTTCATCCTTTGGATTAAGCTATCTAAGTCTTGCTGCGGTATATCGTCCAAGGTCCGGCTAAAATGCCAAAAAAGTTGCTCTCCCTGTTGAGAGTCTCCAATATCGGTGGGTTTTTTTATGAAAAGGGTAATTAATGTGGATGAAGCAAGACAGGTTTATTTAAACCGTGATGCTTGGCACTTGTTGCTATCTGTTTACCCCATGAGGGACCTGGGGTTATGGAATAAATACAAATTTTAATAAGAACGCCTACAAAGCTACTTTAGCAAATAAAGAATGTTAGCCACCAGACAGAGAGAAGGCAGTAATACTATTAAATATTATTTTTAAATATCTAATAAACAAAATTATTGCGCCAGCCCTGGGTTTTTTCTAACCTATCGTTTTCATAAACTGTGTTTAAATCACAGAGTACAGTAATAATTCTTCAAAGTTTAAATTATCATTATCATGTAATAGAGACCAAGCTTTATGCTGTCGGTTTTGTTACTTTGTCAGTCCGTCTATATGTTACGGTACCTGTAGTAAGAAAACGGAAGTAACATATTGAGACCTACTTTCATTCGAAAAAATGTAACAATTCAATTTCAATTCTAAATAAATAAAATTAAACATTTTAAGATTCGTCTGAAAATTACATATACTCGTATGATATTAATTTATAAAAATGTGTTCTATAGTAAGATATACCAGAATAACAAACCTGACCATCAATTTTTCTTTGGTTCAGCCGGCTGCACAAACCTTCGCATACCGCCGAAAGAAGACAAAATTAATGTAAGTTTATTAAATAGCCGTCATTTACTGTCGACGATGTAATTTTTTTCAATAACAACTAAAACTGTTTGGCAGTTAATCTATTTAAAACTGTGGTAACAAAATCGAAATGTCTGCAATTACAAAACTTCGGGGACAAGTAACATTAAATCATTTTTAAAAAATGTTTAAGTATTTAGCAAAACTGAATCCAATAAGCTGTTAAATAATTTTTATTTTACATAAATAACAAAACAAACCTAGACTAAGAGCAGAATAATTTGACTTAAAGTGTGACACACTTTAAGTCAAATTACCCGACCCCGTCCTGGGGACATACAAGAAAATGAGGATTCACTTTAATAAATATTTTTTTACAAAAAAATGGTTATTTTATATAATTTGAACTTATAATAAAGAAAAAGCATGAAAGTTTGTTTACTAACTACAAAATAAATCAACTTGATTCATAATAACTACTTGAAATAAAAAATATATGATTTGTGGGGACATGCCAAAATGATTTTTGTGCTCTATTTTTGAAACTCCCCATTCAGAACAAAAAGAATTTTTCAATTCGAACCAGTAGTTAGAGAGATCAGCGCGTTCAAACATTCAAACTCTTCAGCTTTATACATTAGTATAGATTTCATAATCGTGCGAAGCCGGGAGGGGCCGCCAGTAATAACCAAAAGTACAATCCTATGATTAAAAAAGAAAACACAAAATAATATAATAACTAACCGACACCTAAGCTTTATTAATATAATAATCTAGTGAACAAAACAAAATAATCTATTTGCTCGACACCTCAGCTCGAAACGAATACAATCTGCCCGGTCGGGTCGCGCACTCGGTGATGACGGCTCCTCCCTCGCTCACTCTGCGCGCCGCGCCTTTTAGGCTTTATAGGTATTCCTTATAAGTCAATCTTATAGTGATAACTTTTTTAATATTCGTCTAAATTACTTAGTGTCAAAGACAAAGTTTATCTACATTCAATACGTAAAGTGACGGATGTATCAATTTACATAAGAGTTCAATATATATTCTGAAATGTCTATTGTTAAAAAATATCCAATTAAATTGTATTCTTGGTTCACTATTTTGGTCATAATGACTTACACATCAAAGTTAGATATATGCTATCGCGGATTTTTATTTAGAAATATTTAAGATAAATAATCCTACATTAATTATTTTTTTGTAACTCTAATGATTAGGGCAGCGCACGCCAATGTAACTCTTAGGAGGCTGATTTTTTCCGACTTTATTGACATTTATTGTTATATTATCACCAAATTATTAAAAACTCTATAAATTTTAACTTATTATGTTATTCTAATATCAAAGCTATATTACTACAAAGTTTCATGACAATCCGTTCAGTAGTTTTTGCGTGAAAGAGTAACAAACATACACACAAACTTACAAACTTTCGCATTTATAATATTACTAGCTGTTACCCGCGGCTTCGCCCACGTAGTCTACTAATTTGATATTTAGCTCTCCAACAGTGCTCGTTAAAATTTTAAGATAAAATGTAGCCTATATCGCTATCCAAAGTTTTATCTATTTTTTTTTGTGAATATTAAAATCAATTCAGCAATTTTGCCATCAAAACTGAACATACACTTTCTCTTTTCTAATTTCACCTCAGATAAATAGTAGAAATACGCTATTGTGTATAGCAAATTAAACTGTATAGCAAGTTATGGAAACCTCTACCAGATTTTTTTTCGAAATTTTAGAAATATACATATCGTCTCTGAGGTCTAACCGTCCGTCTTCGGAATTACTTCTTGAGATCTTGGGTTCTATTTCCGGTCCGGGCAACAAAAAAATAAAACAAATCAAAAATGTGAAGTTTCAATTTTCTACTAAATGTAACGTTGCCACTTGCCCGGGATTGGATGGGTGCCCGGCTACATGATAGTCATCTACCACATTGTGGGACTTAATGTCTTCGGCTAGTCGTTAGTGCTCTGGTTATGAAGTTAGGCAGAACTAACCCTTCGGGTATATCTTCAGAAACTCACATTTAGAAATTGTAGCAATAACATTAAACTTTTCAGCTTTTAAATATTAGTATGAACCGGTTCTGTGATAAATTTGACCTTGCACAGAAAAATGTGGGAGAACATCTTGGCATAATAATGTGTCTACCTACTCCAAACGACGTCATTTGAAAACAATTATTGCATTTGCGCATATTACTTAAAAATCTTCGAGATTCATCAGAATTGCACAATAAAAGAGACTTTAGTGGCTCAGCCGGTTCACCAAGCAAAAGCAATAATAGCTTACCATTCACACAACCCTGCGTTACATTTTTGAATTTTAATGGATCACAATGATGACATTTTATAATAATTTTTCCAATTAATGTCAAAGGAGGATTTTTATACTGTAACGTGTGGTCATATTATATGAATTCTGCATTAACAAAAACATTCCTATTAAACCTTCCGAAAATGATTCTCTTTTGAGCTTGACGCTGAGCGCTAGCTGATCTTCTCCCTTTCGTCTGTGAAAATATCTCCAAATCCCTCAAAGACACTTAATGGTTAGCCTGTTCCGCAAGTCTGTTGAGTCTGAGTATGGAGTGACCATTGCCGAATGCTAGCAAGTGATCATAATCCACAAAAACATTATTCTTGCCAACATTTTTTAGAGTTTCCCTCGACTTCCCCAGGATTTCATCATCGATCCTCACCTGGTGACCATGGGACCACCTCTGAAATATACCCTTTCAAACAAAAAAACGATTTTCCATACGAACATTCATTACCTCTTTTTACACACTAGATTGATTTTTCTGACTGATCTGCCCTATTTGACCTACACTAGTATTTGATATTCTGGAACTAGTTTTTACAGAAATTGTTTTTTGTTCCTGCAACGAGATTGTGATAACTACGAGTAATAGGTATGGTGTCTTCAATAAAACTCGTAAGTACAAAACGTTGTTAAAACTTATAATACAATTAGGTATTATGATTAGATAGAACTGTCCTGTATTTTGAGTTGGATATTTTAATTCAATAACTTGAATTGAAAGCTTTGTAGGTTTTCGAAACTGTTTCTGTAAAACGTAAATACATTTACAACTAGAAATAAATTTTTAAATGAAAATGATATATTCTATAGAATCTATACTTGCTATCGTCGGCACTTGATGGAATTCCATTGTATATACACGTTGTTTGGAGTTAACACTTGTACTTATCCACAGTATACTGTGGATGTGGAATTTACAGTTTTATTAAACTGCCTCTTTGGTCAGTTGGACTTCTACATATCTATTATTACAGTTAAATAACCTCCTTAGTTATATTCAAATTTGTTTTTCTGCACACCAATTAATTTTAATAATGTATTTAAATGTGCATTAAGTAGAATATGAAACAATCATTACATTAAACTAAAGATAGCAAAACTACCATAAAAATTTTCGATTGGCATTTTAGGTTAGAATATATCACGTTGTTTGGAGTTAACACTTGTACTTATCCACAGTATACTGTGGATAAGTACAAGTACAAGCAATTTATATTACATGATATTACATAACATTATTGACATTGATTTTGTTCAGTTTTGTTTTGTGTATATACTATAACTAGTATTTCGCGCGGCGCGGGCTGCGAGCAGCCCGCGTGTGATCCGCCGC
>NJDD01008650.1:0-11306 GCA_002245505.1 Calephelis nemesis
TCAAACCTGCAAACTCCACTAAGTGGACGCGATCTGACACAATAACCCTATATGTTCAACGTCATACGTTCTTGGCATTTGTTATGATCACTAATTATTATAAACCGGTGTCGTCGTGTTTGAATATGTTATTGAAATTACACAAAACTGTTGCTATGTTTTCAAACGAAGAATACAGGAATAGAAGGTGCTCATTATAAATTTTCATAAATTGTCCCATATATTTCGTTTTTCAGTAGGGTTACTCTTGAAACCCCATTTCATGCAAGTTGGAATTGGATATGTCATTCTAAGCAGGTACTATTAATACAATCCGTCCGTAAGGAAGTCCGGGCTCCTTTGTAGAATAGACCATCTGCCTTCCTTGCCAGGCAGCTCGTAAAAGGCGAGCATAGGCTCACTGACACTAATACCGTGACATCTGACTAGGTGACTACCAATCCGGGCGAGTCGCTGCTAAACTCTACCACCTAGTCAGAATAGCGTAAACCTCGAGCTGGCAATTCTCCATTATCACTCTCGGTTTACGGTTATTTCTTACCATCAGGATTAACGATATCCATCTGCTTGTATGCTATTAATTCATCCCTATCTTCAGTCTCATATAGGGTAAGCAGAGAGTATCGATCGCCAAGATTAACAAATGATTTCTTATCATACAAACACGCCGATTGCGGAGACTCTTGATACCACCCTCGGATAAAAGAAATCGAATTATGTAAGAAAACGTGAAATGGTTGTATTAGGCAGAAAAGACGTATATGTACAAAAGTTCCTTCAGTTTTGCCCGCATAAGTTACTACAGTACAGTACATTAAATAATTTTAACTATTCTGTGCTTCAGGTATCTCTAATCCTGCTTGACAAATTTTGTTGAAACAAAGCTTAGATTTTAAATTGGTATTTTATTGGTAGTTTACAGTAGACAGGGTTAAATTTATTGACATTTTAAAATTGTTTGTAAGTTATGTTTAAAATTGTAATAAGAATAAAACTATTTTTTGAATGAATATTTAAACATTGTGTATATAATTAAATAATCACTTATTAAAAATATTTCAATATTTGCACACCACAATGTGGTAGAATATGTTGGAAAGCTTAAATAATTTTGTAACAACCTTAACACACATATTCCGCAAACACATATATTTTCTTTCTTTCTTATTAAATTTTAGAAACTTGATCAAAATTGATGTCATAGTTAATTTTTTGTGGTTTAATTATCAGCGTAATTTAATATTATTTTATTAATTTAAATTAAAAAAAACACATTTAATTCCGAGGGGTCCCATTGACTTTTACATTTTTCTGGAATATCCGAAGTGAAAGTATGACGTTAAGTTGAAAATAGCTAGTAATTTTTGTGCACTTCCGGTATTGGTATCGCTCATTTTTAACCGAATTAAGAAAAATGAGGATTTTTGATTTACGTTAATATATTTCACCGTCATTTTTGAACCGATTTAAAAAAAATACTTCTTTGTACGAAAAAGCGCACTTTCAAGGTGGTCCCATTGCCATCAAGTCTAGATCTGATCATGGAATCACAGACAAACTTAGGAAAATACTTATTTTTTATCTACTTAGACTTTTTGCAGTTTCACTGCCCTTAAATTATTGATAAAAATATTTTCAAACCAACATTATATACAACAAAGCTTACACACACTATTTGATGATCACACTTTTCTTTTCATTTAAAACTTAAGGCACAGAGTTCGCAATGCGATGCCAAGTTTTTTTAATAAGGCACTGATTATTTCTAACACAAATTTTTCAATGACCAAGCACTTTACCGAAACTGAATAATTAAGTTTTTTAATTAAGCACCAAACGACCGTAAAACATTAAACTTAATACGTAACTGAGTTTTTATTGTATTATTGGCCAACTGTCAATGTAAGCCAATTGTATAAGCAAGGTAACGCAAGGTTAATGTCAATATAATGGCAGCTGTCAATAAGCTATCTAATAGATAGGTAATAGTTAATTAACCTTACGACACGTACTTTCAGTGTTCCGTATTTTGGAAGCGAATGAAAAAAGCCCAAGTTATTACCTAATAGAATCTATTCTTGCAATCGTCAGCACTTTTTTTTATGATATTGGAAGGCAAACAAGCAGACGGATTTTTTGATGGTAAGAAATTCACGCCGCCTAGAGACACCAATGGTGGAAATGGTGCGTTGCCAATCTGAGGCCGGGATGTTACGCCTCGAGCAAAAGTAACTATACCGGCTACCTTATCCTCTGAACGTTATGGCGGCAGAAATAGGTAAGGCGGTGGTACCAATCCGGGTGATTCATTGCGAAACTCTACCACCTAGTCAGATGTCACGGTATGAGTGACGGTAAGCTTATGCTCGACTTTTACGAGTTGCCTGGCAGGAAGGCAGATAGATGGTCTATTCTGCAAAGGAGCCCGGACCAACACGGGGAATGTAGAGTTAATGTATGTAGAGTTTTACTTGATAAACTTCAGCAGGATAACTTTACATTTTAAGGCCCCATACTTAGTCAGCCAGAAGAGCCAATCGCCGCACTCCCCAATTCCATGATTATTATAAAACATTGCGCTCTAAACTAAACGTCTTAAGCGACAAATCACTATTTTTGACAGTATAATAGTAATTTGAAAAAAAGTATAAAAACTAAAACACTTATCTTTTAGGTATAGTACTATCTATGTTTATGTTAAATCTGGTGTCGATATTTTCATAATTGAAGTAGTTGGGTTTTGTTTCCAAAAAAGGGTTAACTTTTTGATTTTTGGTATCGAGCAAAGTGAAATGAATCGTGTTTTGGAAACACTAGTCTTATAAAGCATATTCATGTTAATCATGTGTATTTTTGTCACCAAGATCCATGATTGCTTAGTATGAAAAAAACATTATACTGCTGACGTATTTTAGCATACATGGACTCTTAATGATAGCACCATGAAGAAGAGTCTGATTGTGTGTCTTCCAAAAGTATAAAAGTTTTACCAAGTAAGCAACCTTGTGATGTTCTTAGGTACGCCATTGAAACATTTGCGTCACCGTAAGCTATGTTATCACGACATTGATAAATGATGGAATAAACAAACAAACACACCTCTTAAATTAATTTATTAATGTTACAACATCAGATAAGAGGATATTTTAGGATATTTAACTGACCTCAAAAATTCACGTGTATGTGTGAAGAACCCTTAAGGGCCACATTTCACGACCTTTTGAAGTGACTGTAAGTGTAAAGTGCACAAGTGAAATATTTATGAAGAAACTGTTTGTATATTTCCTCATTGCCGCCATATTTTACTAAATAAGCTTAAGTGAGGAGGTCACCGTTTTACAAAAGACCCTGACATGACTTCCAATAACGACTTATGATACGACTATTTTAAAAAATTGAAGACGTAAACTAAAAAAATAACAACTAATATTTTAATAATACTAAAAGATGAGGCAGAATGGCCTAAAGGTCTTTGTCTGTCCCAGAAAGAAACTAATAAATAATAATAAGTTATAGTTTGGTTTGGCGCTATAGTGAAAAAAGATGGTCGTGGTTTTTTCGTAATTAATAAACTTCATGTTAATTATGAGTACAATTGGTTAATTGAGGTGGTAGGTAGTTATATAGTTTAATTTTGTGCAGTTAAAGTGCACAGATGAAATAATCATGAAGAAATTAGTGTATCGTGAATTTCCTCGCTGCCGCAAAATCTCCCAAAGTGAGCTTGTGTAAAGTGACCACCGCTTAACTCAAGACCCTGACGTGACTTTGTAAATAGTGACTAATGACTGTATAAGAATTAATTGATACAGAAGACATGTGACTAATTACTGTATACGAAATAATTAATACAGAAGACGTGGCAGCATAGCCTAAAGGTCTTAGCCGGCACCAGAAGGGGCAAATTTACCTAAAAAAATAATGGGTTTTTGGCGCCATCGTGAATGAAGATGGTCGTAATTTTTTCACAATTATTGAATTTAGTGTAGATAATGAGTAAAATTAGTTAATTTAGGTGGGAATTAATTTAATTTCGTTCGGTGAAAGTGCACAAATGAAATTATCATGAAGAAATTAGTGTATCGTGAATTTCTTCACTGCCGCCAAATCTCATAGACGAGCTTGTGTAACGAAACCACCGCTTTTCTCAAAACCCGGACATGACTTTTTAAATAGTGACTAAGGACTGAAATAAAGAATTAATACGGAAACGTGGTTGCATGGCCTAAAGGCTTTTACCGGTCCCACAAAGGGGCAAATTAATTAACAACAAAAAATAAGAAAATAATAATTAAAGGAGGTTTTGGAATTTTATCTTGGCGCCATTGTGAAAAAAGATAATCGTAGTTATTTCGTAATTATTGAACTTTTATACTATTAGTAAAATTGGTTAATTTAGGTTTAAATTGGTTTTAGTTTGTTCAGTTAAAGTGCAAAGTAAAATATTTGTGAAAAAATAAGTGTATCGTGTATTACCTCATTGCCACCAAATTTTACTAGTTAAGTTTGAGTGAGGAGGCCACTGCTTTACAAAAGAACTTGACGTGACTTCCAATACCGACTAATGATACGAGTATCTTAAGAAACTAAAGAAGTTAATTAAAAAAATAACAACAAAGATTTTAATAATAATGAAGATGAAGTAGTATGGCCTGAAGGAAAAAAACAGATAAATAATAATAAGTTATTTAAATATCACATTTATAATATTAAAGGGAATTTTGGCCCACAGTGAGAGAAAATGGTCGAAATATTCGAAGGCTAAGAAGCGGACGGATTTCCTGATGGTAAAAAATTCATGCCGCCTCAAGACATCAAAGGTAATTGTGCACTGTCAAATTGAGACAGGTATGTTCGACCAGAAGTCAGTAACTTACGTACCGTTTTAAAAACGTGTTAAGAATACCGAACGTATTCCAGATGTGTATTTCTTACGTAGGCACATTTGAAATCGTCGTTTCGAAACTTCAAGCATAAGGTTTGGACTTATGGCAGTACGAATTAGGCCAAGGTGTTAGGCCCACAACGGAATAACTAAGTTTTGCGATCTCGAGTAGTAACTTTGTTTCTCCCTCACTAATTTTAAGTTATCGCTATCTTCTTTCAACAATAGTAATAGAAAGCGACAAAATACGTTTAATGCTTTGAGATTAGTTTGTACATGATATTCCTAATATTTAGTCCAATTTAATTTGTTTCTCAGAAAACGTTGATTAACAACATCAAGTTGACATGTCCGCACTAATTTGACTTTCTTAAAATGTTATATTTTTTTTGTTCTATTGGGAAAATATTGCATACTCTTATAAAGATAAGTTGGTCTTCAGAATTACCACCATTATATATCTACCTAGTAAGTTATAGAAAATATTCTCTCTCTGACAAGGCAGTAATTAAATACATACCTAATTTATATAATTATTAATCTATATAATTATTAAACTAGTCAAAAGGCGTAATAAGTTGGACGCCTATATTTTTTAAAAATTTGAAAAGGTGTGCCTCTGAGGTAGTACGATTGCAACTAAGTCAGGATTTGAAGATTTATGTCTTCCCGAAGAATTCGAGAAAAATCCTTTATTTTATAGGAGTTTCTCAAATCAACTATATTTTTTGTATATTAATTACGATTACCTTTACGGCCATTAAAAAACAAAAACCATCAAGTTCTTATTTTGAAAGATAGGTCATTGTTAGATTATTTATTATTATCGCCTCTGTCTGTCTGTCGCCTCTGTGGTCCAGCGGTCCGGGTGTTGGATTTGACTGCATGAGGTCCCGGGTTCGAATCCCGGGTCGGCCAACAAAAAGAAAATTGGATTTTTCCAATTTTCTAACAAAAAAAAATGTTGGTCGGGATTGGAAATGTGCCCGGTTGGCGATAGGCTTGCCACCTATCACATTGTGGGACTTAGTGTCTTCGGCTAGCCGTGGGTGCCCTGGTTGTGCCTCTGCCTACCTCTTCGGGGATATGGGCGTGAAGATACTTTTTTTTTTACTTTTTTTTTATTTATTATTAAGTATATCTAACTCAAAACTACTGGAAGAAAATTATGTGAGGCCGTCTTGGAATCATTAGCTATCTTTCGAAAAAAAAAATTATCATATCGGGACGTGGTACCCCTTATAAAATAGATAGAGTCGGCTTTTGCAATTTTAATGCGCTTAATTTTATTATTGCATATTTTTAAATATAGAAATACTTATACTGTTTTACGAATCTCATATGTTTTATTATCTTATATTTATATATAAAAGAAAATCGAGTTTGTCACTACACTTATAAATCGAGATCTGCTGGACCAATTTTCATGATTTTTAATTCGTTGGATTTGTCTTCGTCCCAGATAGCAGAATACACCTTAAAAACTATAAAACCAAAAAAGTATGAAAGATGAATTAGTCGTTGTAGTTAAACCGATTAGGGTGAAAATTGATGGGGAGGTAACATAAAACCAAGAGAAGGCCATGGGGTACATTTTATCCCTTACAACAGCGAGGAAACTAGGAAAAACGACATTTTAATTTTTTCCATACAAACTAAAAGAGCGTAACGTTCGCGGGAACAGCTAGTCTTGTATAACATATAAGTGATAATCGGTTTTTAACAGTAGCATTGCATTTAAATAATTATTATATCTTCCCGTTTTGGTCCTGCTATAAGGTCCGTGGCCACAGAAGAGTGGAAGAATGGAGAAGAGGAATGAAGAAATCACTACAGAGTTGCTTTGGTCTTACAAATCGGATGCAATTTCTGACTATACAGACAGACGAAATTAACGCGACCAGTCTTTTCCAGTTTCTTGTAGCAGGAAAACATCAGTTTAACAACAGCTGGTGTCAAACTTACCTCCTTCACGGTGTTAGCCTGGTACAAGAAGCATTGAAGGAGACCCTCTTTCTCGTTGAGGAGTATGTAGAACAGCTCTTCTGGTCTGCCTGGTACTTGGCTAGCCCTACACAGAAAGGTATTCAATCAACTAGTAGTAGTACTAGTAGTAGGACGAAAATAGAAAAATATCCTGCCGCTATAATTCAACGCACGCAACTGTCGTGTTAAAGTTCTGGGGCCATATAAAATTACACAAGAAGTTGTTTTTGAATTTAGTGGATATGTAACGACACCATCACTAGTGGAAAATCTATGGTTATTCCGCTAGTGCAAACAGAAAAAGTAAAAGCAAAAGTTACTTTTACTATCACGCCCTAGCTACATCATTAAGTAATTAAGTAATTAAATAATAATTTTTTATCAATCTATATTAATAATTTCGTCAAGGGGTACGGTAGACTCGATTGAAACCTTACCTGAATAATAAAACATAAGAAAATAATGATTTTGAGTCGACAACATATATCCGCAAAATTCGGATTGTCGAGTATTTTGTTAAATTCTATGTTAAATTCTAATGTGTTGACACTTGACAGACAAATCACAGTCGCCATCTTGGGTAGGTAATAAACGTTCCGTTTTGTGATGTGTAATAGAGAATAAATTTTCCTTTATAGGTACCGTTGCCAAATTCTTGGATAAGTACTAATTGCAATTTGTTTTGTTACTTTATGTTACTTTACTTTAAATGTTGATTTTGTATAAAATTATTTGTGTAAAACTTTGGCAGTTTTTATTTACTATATTTATTAAACACAATGAATGAAGCTATACGAATCTATGTCTTGCTTATACCTTTAATATTTCTTGAAAACCGGTGACTACAGAAATATCTACCTACATTTTGCATCTAGATGTATATTATGAGTCACATTTTACCCGAGCTAAGCCGGGTTCTTATCTAGTATCAAAATATTTGCACACCAAAATGTGGTAAAATATGTTGATATACTTAAATATTTTTGTATTCATTCACACACATATTCCGCAAATAAATAATTTTCTTTCTTTCTTTCATCTAACTCATACTGTAAGTTCTCGCCATTGTCATTATCTATTTCAAAGTAGGGCAGCTTAAGCGGTATGCGCAAAAGCACTCTTATTTAGCAACACACCCTGAACATCTTGGGTGTCTTTAGATACCATTAGGAAAACTATATGTTTATTCCACCTAACTGTATATCCAATCATCAGAATAAACCAAGTTTTCACCTACAAAACCTTAACGTAAACAGAATATCAAATAGCCTGGCCTCGACCTGTATTTTAGCCTAGATCTTTAGTCTGTTAACCCAGATACATAAAGTCGAAAAACCCGCCCACAAATCGTGCTTACGGAACAAGAAAAAAGTAACTATTAGGTACTTTTATCCCCTGGTGTTGCTTTTAAGGCCCCATACTCAGTCAGCCAGAAGAGCCAATCACCGCACTCCACGTTCCATGATTACTATGAACAATGGCGCTCTAAAGTAAACGCCTAGCGACAAATTACTATGTTTGACAGTATAAAAGTAATTTGAAGAAAAGTATAAAAACTGAAACACTTATCTTTTAGGTATAGTACTTATCTATGTTTACGTTAAATCTGGTGTCGATATTTTCACAATTGAAGTAGACATTTGCGTTTTGCTTTCAAAAAAGGGTTAACTTTTTGATTTTTTTCTATCGAGCAAAGTGAAATGAATCGTGTTTTGGAAACACTAGTCTAGTAAAGCATATGCATGTGTATTTGTATTTTTATTGTGTATTTTTGTCAGCAAGATCCATAATTGCTTTGTATGAAAAAAACAGTAAACTGCTGACGTATTTTAGCGTATATGGCCCCTTAATGCCCTCATGTTTAGATGAGAAATTATTGTCTTTTTAACTGAGTTCGGCAAACCGAAAGATTTATGTCAAGACCACTGGTGCTAGAGTGCTGGGCAGCAACAGCAACCGCCTTCTTACTTACTCCTACCACCATAATTAATATGTCATATTTCGGCCTGGAGGGTATAGTAACCGGTAGACTTGGACAGTTGGTCTAATTTCCAGGCTACAGGATAGCGACACACCTGAAATATATATGGTGCCTCAAGAACGGCTAAAGCGATTATGCTGAAAATTGACGGTGATGTAGCTTAGAACCAGGAAACGAACGTAGGTTACTTTTTATCTCGTTGGAGTTCTAGAAAACTAGGAAAACAACATTTTTTATATAAACTGAACAGGTGGCAAAAAGTTTGCCGGAACAGCTAGTAAAATATAAAAATAAATAGCTGCATGTGTTGCTAACCGCATAACTTCCAAACGAGTTGACTGGTTTGGTATATATTGTGTTAGTAATTGTCAGGAGACGGTTTTAATTAAAAGGAACACCGGGAAAATTGCAGAAAAAATGGGAAAAACAATACTTATTTTTTGTACATACAAACTGACGGGATAGAACGAATTTCGTCGGGATAGCTAGTTTTTCAATAAAACAACAAAAAGTAAGCAATAATTAAACTTACAATGCGTAAGAGCAAAAAAGTTTTTACTAATCTTCTTAATTCATTTTGAATCATTTAAAACAACAGAAAATTAGTTCAATAATAAAAGACTCGATCGTGGTCGGGTACTGGTTTATAAACTTTTTATCTTGTTACTTCATACAAGCCATTGTATGGGTGTTTCTGTTTTTCAACTGACAAAAAACTTAGTAAATGACTTCTTAACTTGGCGCGTCACTTGACTATAGGCAACTTCAAATTCCACAAAGAAAAAAAATTAAAAAGACATTGCAATATGTGTTGGTCCGGGCTCCTTTGCAGAATAGACCATCTGTCTTCCTTGCAAGGCAGCTCGTAAAAGGCGAGCATAGGCTTACCGTCACTAACACCGTGACATCTGACTAGGTGGTAGAGTTTCGCAACGACTCGCCCGGATTGGTACCACACGTCATGACGTCATGAATTTCTTACCACCAGGAAACCCGTCTGCTTGTTTGGCTTCCAATATCATAGAAAAAAAAGGTGTATAAAGACTTACCTCAAAATATCAACTAATCTATGAATGATCACGGGTTCAAAATTCCCATTATACGCCTTTAGACAGCCATCTTCGATTGCAATGCTGAGCTAAAAATAATCGAACTATTAGTATTCGACATTCGCTGCAACTTTGTTTAAATATAGTAACATAATATATCCGGGATAATTGTTTGGCGATGTTTACTGGTTCGGATGGTAGGGTAGCGAGTAGACCTTTACTGTAGCTTTAAAGCACTGGCTAGTGGACGACACCTGTAACATCTATGGTCTCTATAGACCACGACTATCTGTTAACTGTAGAGTCGTGTTCGCTGACCTCTCATAAAAAAACAACTTATACTATGCAACATATTATATAAGCAACATACTTATATATAAAAAAATAAATTAATGTTCCTGAACAAATTACATAATTGAACCTAAACCCAAAGTAAGCAAGTTATATGCTTGTGCTATGGGTGTTAGTCAACGATACTAATACATGGAAATACTTAAATAGATACCAGATTAAATTTAATAAACATCCAGACCCGGAAATGCACACATCTAAATATCTATCACACAAATGCCTGCCCCCGTCGGGAATCGAACCCGAGCCTCGCGGTAGTTCGGTCACTCGACCAACGGGGCCGACAAACATCCAACCCATAATATGCAATACCCACCACTAATATTGCAAAGTTGACGTAGCAGTAAGTCTAGGTCATAATCCAATTTAAGACCGTGTTTAGTAAAACATGTGTTCAACTAGTGTTTAATTTCTTTTATAGTAAGACGTATTGTGAAATAAACCAATTAAACAGTTACAAAAATGAACATTTTTCAGAATACTCAATATATATATAAGCCCTAAAGTAAAGTACTCTACGTGTACTAATTGTACCTTTTCCTTGATCCCCGTGGTTCTGATCTCCCGCAGCAGCCAGGGCAACATAGAGTTTGAGAGACGGCGGTCCATCGCAGTATAGCCCAAGTACGTCACTGAAGTTAGTTTGGTCTTCATTTTGGTCTGCAACCAATATCAAGTATATCATTTCCGACCTGTTTACCTGGTTCGCCGTTGTCGTGTTCCGGTTTGCAGGTTTAAGCAGGTGGTGGATCAGTCTGATTCAAACCATAGGAACATAGGAACCAAATCAGTAATTTTAAGTGGACTAAAATTCTACTAACTTTTTACTAAATCTTTCCATCAACATAGTGTCAGTTCTCGCCACTCATGTTTTGGTTAAGAGACTTGGGTAGCCTATAAATATACTCATGCAAGAGTCCAATCAATATTCAATGGGCGACGCCACATTTTGTGTCAGAACGTTATTTTTATTTTGTTTAAATAAATATATCAATATGTCACTTTTTTTGCAAAGTATCTAGCGCCCGTATCTCTAAGGTAATAGGCAAAGGCG